>OZ007536.1:11591215-11675696 GCA_963931895.1 Eupithecia pulchellata
TAATAGCGCACGGTGCTTGCTTTTTCTCTACGGCCAGTGTCAGTTATGGAGTGTCGAGTCAATGTCAAAAACCCCAATGCTGTTAAAAAAGTAAGGGATCCGTATGAAAACTGTGAAACCCATCGTGTTACAGTGTAAATTTCTGAAATTTTTGTTTAATACCCGTGAGAAGCCGGGGCGGACCGCTAGTATATTATAAAGCTGTATATAATAATTATATACAGCTTTATAATCATGTACCCTCACAAAAAGTAGCTCAACACATCACAAATGATTATTATAAGTGAACACGTTGAGTTGGGGAAAAACATACCCATACTACGTGACCCGTTTTTACAAATTTTCAACCCTTTCCCTTGGTACTCACCTAACCATATGGAACGGCAGATGGTTATTATTGATCCATTCGATGTTTCCCGCGGGATCTACCGCGGCTACGCCAATGAATTTCGCGGCGTTGGCGCACGAAAATATTAGGTTCACGCGAACTCCATCCTGAAAAATGAAGTTACTGTTATTTCTGTGGGGTCATTGCACCACGCGCAACCCATGCTTCTAAATAGAAGCACATCAAACACTGACCAACTTCATGAAAATGAGAATAGACTGAGACATCTTAACGGGGAAGGCCTTCATGCGTAGACAATATTGCAATATCTGGTCTGTTTCTTCTTTGCAGACAAAGTAGAAGACCAGATAAATACTACCACTTAAGGTGAGATATATAAATAAAGTCTAAGTCACCATCATTTTATCAGTCCGGACACACACTGCTAATTTATCAGGCCTATCTTTTACATGACAATTGGGTAAGCACGGGGATTGTTTTCTAAGTTAGAATAGACAATAATGATATCGCGCCGTCGGCGTCGTCGTGCTTTTCCCACAATTTGTTCGTTTTATTTTTGTAAACAATCAGTTCTGTTCGAGCCTCATCCCAGTCTATAAAGACAGGTATACAGACATAATGTCATATTGGGAGGCTCTTCCTTATTTAGAAGTCGGTTAAACATAACCATAAATTAGTTCTTCCTACCCTAAGTTTTACGGTCTCGAACATATTGGACTAGGAAGTGAAGAAATGACATTCAAGAGAGAGAGAGAGTTACCTGACTAAATTTCTGCAATTTCTTCTGCACGTTCTGAGTAAAAGGATAAGCGCCCGTCGTCTGCGCCACGTCCACACTCATCACATCATCTGCCTTCACCACCATATACCTATTATTATCCGGTACTTCCGCGTACTTCTCTATATTAGCCAACAACGTCTTCCCGTTTGGAGACATGGGGCTCTTCGGTCCGTTGAATGGCTGCGGGGAGAAGTTCTGAGGTCCCTGCCAGTTGGACCTGCCTTGTCCGTTCCTGTAGCCCGCGCCGCCGGCCCCGTAGTTCTGCTGGTAATAGTTCTGGTACTCTTGGTTGTATTGTGGCTGGCTGTTGTACTGTCTATATTCATCCTCGACCCTCATTCTCCAGTTGGGCGAGTCAACGGTGAGTGGTTTAGGTCGCTGGCCGATCCCGCTTGGTTGGATCAACCCTACGTTCTTTTCCTCCGCGCCCAAAACGTGAACAACAGTGTTGAGTATCTGTTCATCTAAAGGCGTCATTGGCTTGCCGGGGTTCGACATTCTGCGTATGACGAGCGCGCAAAGCTTCTGTCTCAGGTAGAAAACGCTTATAGCGTCCGACGCATCTGCAGTGAATTGCATCCAGTCATCTAAAGTGATCCCTGCGGTGTCCGGCGATGAGTTATTTTCGTCTGCCTCGCTGTCGGAATCACTGGACAAGCCAGGTGGATTCGCTCGTTGGGTTAACGCTGTACTGCTTAATCTGATTGGTCCGCTGAATAACGCTACGGTCAGAGGGGTTACGAGCGTGCAGCAGCGTATGAAGCAAAACCGTCCTGAGCGGGAGATCTCTTCGAAGACAACCCAGTCCGTAGGTAGGCTTGTTACGCTCGTCTGCATTGCGCTTTTCCCAGGCCCCCCGTTGTGTAACGTCGACTTCGGATGGAAAGCGACGCGGACCTCCTTAGACGTCCGCAACGTGGAAGTCATGCGATCCACTCGTGCGATGGACGGGTATAGCCCTGCTGTTAGGACAGCTTTCACGACATGCCACTTTTCAGAGTTTAAGTTTACGTCTTTGATGTCCCCAGAGCCGCGAGCTTTGACGAGACAAAGCGCCCTCAACTGAGCCAGCAGTTGTGAGCGGTACGCGACGATCATTTCCATGGTCGCGCCGCAAATCAGATGCTTAGCACAGAACGCTCGTTCCGTCCCGTTCGCGCGCGCTTGCTGCCACGCTTGGAAAGCTCTAAGCAGCGCCATGTGATCCGAAAAACTCTCAGAAGCTAATTCTTTCCTCGCCGTATGCCCTTTCTTCCTATTCTCAGGGTTCATAGATATCTGGAACGGTTCCTTATTCGCTAAACTGCAGACGATCGTCAAGATCGGATCCAGGCATTTCATCACACACGCGTAGAGCAACATCTTTCCCAACTTCGGTTCCACTGTCAGATCTAGTAAATGCTGACCGATCTCCGTCAAATCTTCCATTGGGGTCAGTGCTCCGATTGTTTTTAGGAGCGTCACAGCGTTTCGAACTGACAGGAACGACGGCGGTTCCAATGCTTTGGTCAAGAAGTCCGCTATTGGTGTATTTCCGGCAGCTAGTAATTTCGTATGGAGACACAACTCTGACAGCGGTACCCTAAGGATCTCTGGTACAGAATTGAGCGGTAAAGTCTTGAACCTTCGCTTCGAGCACATATGGAAGCAGTGGCCGGGTTTGGTCCTGCCAGCGCGGCCTGCCCTCTGCTGACAACAAGCTCTGGACGTCCACACACATTGCAGAGAACACACTCCACCATTCGACTCGTAATACTTCTCTTTAACCTTGCAAGAGTCCACTACGTACACCACATCGTCAATAGTTATCGACGTCTCCGCGATGTTGGTGGAAAGTATGATCTTCCTCGCACTCGGTAACGGATTGAAGACTTTCTTCTGATCCAAAGTCTGCATGTTGCTGTGGAGAGTGAAGATCTGATATTTCGGGTTGTTCATTTCGGTGCATGCTAGGATTTTGTCTCTCAAGTTGACTATATCTTCGTAGCCGGGTAGGAATATGAGGACGCTGCCTTTGGGCAGGTTGACGTGTATGTGTTTGATGAGCGCGAGCATGAGATCGTGGTCGATGGTGTCCTCCGAGGCGGTGTGGTGGTACACGTCCAGTAGGAAGTTGTCCGCGGCGTCTTCATCCGTCGCTTCTTGCGATTCCTCGGCCTTGTTGTCGTCGGAGAGGAGCGTGATGCACTCCGTGTGGTTGTGCTCGGTGGCGTAGTCGAGGGCTGTCTTGCCAGTCGCGTCTTTTAGTGTGGGGTCGGCACCTGCAGAAGAAATAGTAGCTTGACTTAAACCACAGCAGTAAATAATATTTATCTATTTAATAAATAAATATATTTATTTATTTTTGTTTAAAATGTTTAGTTTCTTGTTGTATGAAATTTCAATTTTTTTCGCTAGGTTCGCTCATGCGATTATCTGTTAGAATGTAGAGGAGCTAGCAGAATAAACTCACAGAGCGTAGAGGAACTGGCAGAATGTATTACTCACTGAGTGTAGCGGAGCTGGCAGAATGTATTACTCACCGAGTGTAGAGGAGCTGGCAGAATGTATTACTCACCGAGTGTAGCGGAGCTGGCAGAATGTATTACTCGCCGAGTGTAGAGGAGCTGGTAGAATGTATTACTCACCGAGTGTAGCGGAGCTGGCAGAATGTATTACTCGCCGAGTGTAGAGGAGCTGGCAGAATGTATTACTCACCGAGTGTAGCGGAGCTGGCAGAATGTATTACTCGCCGAGTGTAGAGGAGCTGGCAGAATGTATTACTCACCGAGTGTAGCGGAGCTGGCAGAATGTATTACTCACCAAGTGTAGCGGAGCTGGCAGAATGTATTACTCACCAAGTGTAGAGGAGCTGGCAGAATGTATTACTCACCAAGCTGCAGTATCTGCCTGACGGTGTCCGCGTGTCCGTGCCTCGCGGCCGCCATGAGGCCGGTGCGTTTAGCGCTCGTCTGAGCGGCGTCCGCGTACACACCTTCCGAGAGGTACATGTAGAGAAGCTGGCAGAATGAGTCCTGGGAAATAGAGGGTTGTTTTACTTTCTAAGGAAAGGTGGAGATTTAGTGGTGTCCTAAGCGCACGCAAGCGGCTGGAAGGGTGCTTGAATACGCAGATGGCTGGTCTTAATTTTGACGACCTCTGTGGCGCGGTGGGAGAAGGTCCGCCTACGACGCTGGAGGTTGCGGGTTCGATTCCCGCCTCGGAACAAATCTGTTGATATTTGTTCAGGGTGTTCTGGTCGTTTTCTGTGTATAATAAAAAATATCTATCTATGTAATCTATGTATAATTTGCCGTGTGGTGACGGCATAATATAGAATTTCACCACCCCAACTCATCCCGTGGGTGTCGTAAGAGGCGACTAAGGGAAACACACCGGGGGGCGGGCAGCAGCGCCCTCTGCAGAACTACTCCACTAAACTGCGATCCCCAACCCGCATGCCCAGCGTGGGGATTATGGGCAATTACCCCCATGATAAGAACCGCCACAAAATGGCCCCCAGTTCCCGGCCGCCTCGCTATTCCTGGCCATGGTAGCGGCCACGGTAACGGCGGGGCAGGGGGTGCTAGGAATCTCCGGGCTACATTAGGCTACCACACCCCACACACACTGACCCTGGCAACGTTTAACGGACGCACTCTGAGGCTTGATCACCATCTAGCGCAGTTGGAAGTGGAGCTAGAGAACATTAAATGGCATGTTCTAGGGTTATGTGAAGTCCGTAGAGAGGGGGAGGACACTGTAACCTTAGACTCGGGCCATCTTCTCTACTTTCGCGAGGGTGATAAAACATCCCAGGGTGGCGTAGGTTTCCTCGTCAATAAGGCCCTCTCTAACAACGTCGAAGAAATCTCCAGTGTGTCGACCAGGGTAGCGTACCTGATCCTTCGGCTGTCTAAGCGCTACAGCTTGAAGGTCATTCAGGTCTACGCACCGACCTCGACACACTCGGATGATGAAGTGGAGGATATGTACGAAGACATATCCAAAGCCTTACATCACACCACCAAGGCTCACTTCAACGTTGTTATGGGGGACTTTAACGGCAAGGTGGGAACCCAGACTGGCAACGAATCCCGAATAGGCCCGCATGGTTTTGGTGTTCGAAATCACAGGGGACAAATGCTCGTCAACTTCCTTGAGAAAGAGGGGCTGTTCTTATTGAACTCTTTCTTTAAGAAACAGCCCCAAAGGAAGTGGACATGGCGGAGTCCCGATTCTGTGACAAAAAATGAGATCGACTTCATCATGACGGATAGCAAGCATATATTCAGAGATGTCTCAGTGATCAACAGGTTCAATACCGGATCTGATCACCGACTCCTTCGAGGCTCTCTGAATATAAATTTGAAGCTTGAAAGAAACCGTCTGATGAAGTCCACGCTCCGACCGAACCCAATCCAAATCATGGCGGGCACCGAGAAGTTTCAGCAGCTTCTCGGGGATAGATTCGCTGCCTTGGAACCCACTGATGACGCTGACGAGACCCTACACAATCTGGTAGAAACGCTGAGGGACGAGGGCATCAAGTTTTGCAAAAAGCAGCGTACTGGTAAGAAGTCCAAACTCTCGGATGAGACTCTTGGGCTGATGACAAAAAGACGGGAAACCACCCAAGCGACTTCGTCAGAGAGGTCAGACCTGAACAAGCGAATTGCGAAGATGGTACGATGCGACCTTCGGAGCTCTAATACACGCCTCATTGAAGAGGCGATAGAGCGAAACCGAGGGTCCAAAGTATTCACTCAGCAGCTTGGAAGGAGCCACCTGACGAAGCTTTCAACGCACGACGGAAGGACCGTATTGTCGAAGCCGGAGATATCGGCCGAGATAGAGGACTTTTATGGCCGTTTATACGCTGCACATGCTCCCCGTTCCCAACGAGACGACCACGATTCTAGAGCCACCTTGATACGCCACTATACCGACGAACTGCCAGACATCAGTCAAGACGAGATCGTGTTAGCTCTGAGGCAGCTTAAAAATGGAAAAGCCCCCGGTGAGGACGGAATAACATCAGAGCTTTTGAAAGCTGGAGGATACCCTGTTATACAGGAGTTACAGAGCCTCTTCAACGCCGTCCTTCACAGTGGGAGAACTCCAAAGGCGTGGAGTGGGAGTTTGGTGGTGCTCTTTTTTAAGAAGGGAGATAAAACCCTTCTTAAAAATTATAGACCCATCTCGCTCCTAAGTCACGTCTATAAGCTTTTCTCACGAGTTATATCGAACCGTCTCGCCAGGAGACTCGACGAGTTTCAGCCACCGGAGCAGGCTGGGTTTCGCGGAGGATATGGTACCATAGACCACATTCACACAGTGAGGCAGATTATACAGAAGTCCGAAGAGTATAATCAGCCCCTGTGTCTGGCTTTTGTGGACTATGAGAAGGCTTTTGACTCCGTTGAAACCTGGGCTGTTCTACAATCCTTACAGCGATGCCAAGTAGACTATCGTTATATCGAGGTGCTGAGATGTCTCTACGAAGCCGCTACGATGAGTGTCCGAGTACAGGACCAGCAGACTAAACCAATCCAACTGCGCAGAGGAGTGAGGCAGGGGGATGTCATATCCCCGAAACTGTTCACGAGCGCGTTGGAAGATATGTTTAAGACGCTGGACTGGAAAGACAAGGGCATCAACATAAACGGCGACTATATCTCACACCTGCGATTCGCTGATGACATAGTCTTAATGGCGGAGTCGCTAGAGGAGCTGAACCGGATGCTGGACAGTCTAGCTTCAGCCTCCCGATGTATCGGTCTTGGCATGAATTTGGATAAAACCAAAGTCATGATCAATGCCCACATTGATCCAAGACCGGTGATCGTACATGGCCACCTTCTCGAAATTGTTTCTGAGTACACTTACCTCGGGCAGATTTTGCAGTTGGGTAAAAACAATTTCGAGAAGGAAGCCAAGAGGAGGATCCAGCTAGGCTGGGCAGCATTCGGAAAACTACGACGAGTCTTCTCGTCATCCATACCGCAATGTTTGAAAACGAAAGTTTTTAATCAGTGCGTCCTACCAGTCATGACCTACGGAGCTGAGACGTGGACACTCACGATAGGGTTGGTCCACCAGTTCAAAGTCGCTCAGCGCGCTATGGAAAGAGCTATGCTCGGAGTTTCTCTGAAGGATAGGATTCGTAACGAATTCATCCGACAGAGAACTAAGGTCATCGACATAGCTCAGAGAATTAGCAAACTGAAGTGGCAGTGGGCCGGCCATATTTCGCGAAGAACCGATAACCGCTGGGGTAAACGTGTTCTTGAGTGGAGACCGCGACTCGGTAAACGTAGTGTAGGACGCCCTCCGGCCAGGTGGGATGACGATCTGCGAAAGACTGCTGGCAGATGCTGGATGCGACAAGCCGAAGACAGGGCGCTATGGCGCTCATTAGGGGAGGCCTATGTCCAACAGTGGACTAACATAGGCTGATGATGATGATGTAATCTATTGTATTATGTAGATCACTCATCTGGTGCCCATAACACAAGCTCTGCTTAGCTTGGGACTAGATTGTGTGGATTGTTCAACATTATTTACTATTTACATCTCTGTTTACACAAATATTATATATATTCTAGAATATTCTATCACCGAAGAAGAATAATGAGCGTGTGTTACCCAGCTGCCCTCTGTGAAGCAGTCCTCTATGAAGTCGTCCATGTCAGCCTGCAGCGCGGGGTCGATGACCGGCTCTGGTTTGTTGTCGTTCACGTCTTTACTGCTGCCCTCCTCCGCCACCGCTGGACTGCTTTTAGATCCTGCAACATTACATTACTATTCATTGAGGTACAAAAACAAATTGGATTTTATTTTATTGGATTGGTATATATTTTATTAGTATGAGGATATGATCAGAAAGATTTAGTTGTAACTTTAGTCACATATCCTTTATGGGTATGATATTTGACTAAAAAAAAAAAAAATTACGTAAGGCTTATAAATTTTATAATCAAACAATTTTATCACCTTGTATCCTGGTAGCGACTGAGATCTCAATTGGAATAACTGTTCCTTCTAAACAGGAGGCACAGGAGGTTGCGGGTTCCTGCTTCGGGATAAATATTTTTACGATCTGCATTATTATATTATCATATTTGTTCGAGAGAACACTATGAACAGATATTTGCAAATCGTACAAATATTTGTCCCGAGGCGGGAATAGAACCCGCAACCTCCTGCGTCGAAGGCGGACCTTCACCCACCACGCCACAGAGGTCGTCAAAACCCCACAGATCCTTTCAATCCATCCTGTACGATTTGCATACCATACAGCGCTGCATGTTCCCGTGGGTCAGCGGTTTACATGGTTACACGGTTTACATGTTACGGTTTTACGTGTTTCCGTGGCCAAACACGGCCACTCGCAAAAAACTGTCTTTAAAACAACACGACACGGTGTAACCTTGCGACCGTACACTTAACTACTTTTATTGAACTGTGAAACTTACTTCTTTAACTTAACTACAAACTCTACCAACAACAACACATAGGATTGTGGGGGGCACACTACGCAGCCTACATCATCATCATCATCACCAGCCTATAATAGTCCACTGCTGGACATAGGCCTCACCTAGAGCGCCATAGATGGCATCATTATGTGGGGGTTATTGCCCAAAATCCCTACGCTGGGCATGCGGGTTGGGGATCGCAGTTCGGTGTAGTTGTTCTGCAGAAGGCGCTGCTGCCCGCCCCCTGCTGTGTTTCCCTTAGTCGCCTCTTACGACACTTACAGGAAGAGTTGGGGTGGTGAAATTCTATGCCGGCACCATACGGCAACGCAGCCTACACACCCAATCAAACAGTAATGGTTACCTTCAAGCTGCGACCAGTAGCTCTGTCCCGTCTTCAGCTTATTTTTGAGTTCTCTCTCTACCTGCTGCATCTTCTTGGTCTTGTACTGAGTTATCTTGAGCACATCTTCGAGGAAATACCTTTGGACGTCGAACAGCCGGCCGGGTATCGTTACTACGGGGCAGTTGTTGAAGTATCTGCGGATAAGCGTTATGTTAGCTGGGTCAATGTGGTTTGGCGACATCGATAAAAAATATAGTAATAAAATTAATCTTTTTTTTAATATAAATAAACTAAATATATGAATATAGCTAAGCATGACAATTTAGCCTGAACTGTGTTTCAGGCGACAAGAGTGCCAATTATTAAATAATCGCGGTCCGACTTTGCACGGATGCAATGCTGATACAAAACCTTCCTCTTAAATCCTACTATCTATTATAACTGCATCAAAATCGGTTGCTTAGTGTTAAATATCTAAGCATACATAGGGACAAACAGACAGACAGCGGGAAGCGACTTTGATTTATACTGTTTTTTTTTCGAATGGGCTATGATGCAGTTCACCGCAGATGGCCATGACAGCGTTACCGGACTTTAGTTGTTTTATATTGTGTAGCGAAAATATCCTATTTAATATATTGTATTATTTATATCAGTCATCTCATACCCTAAACACAAGCTCTGCTTAGCTTGAGGCTAAATGATGCTGTGTGAATTGTCCAACATTATTTATTATTCTTCGGCCAAAATTCCTCCTTAGTGAAAGTCGAAATATTTTCAGTTAGATCACGCACCACAAATGATTTAAAATTATGACGCGACTCCAACCGCTCGGCCCTCACTAAGAAGTTGGTAATACCTGGAGAAGATCTGCGTATCAGCAGTAATACCTGGAGAAGATCTGCGTATCAGCAGTAATACCTGGAGAAGATCTGCGTATCAGCAGTAATACCTGGAGAAGATCTGCGTATCAGCAGTAATACCTGGAGAAGATCTGCGTATCAGCAGTAATACCTGGAGAAGATCTGCGTATCAGCAGTAATACCTGGAGAAGATCTGCGTATCAGCAGTAATACCTGGAGAAGATCTGCGTATCAGCGGTGGCGGACATGAGCACCAGCTTGAGGTCCTTGCAGCGCGGCAGCGCGTCGCGCAGCGCGATCAGCAGGAAGTCGCTGAACTTGTCGCGCTCATGCACCTCGTCCACGAATATGTGCGTCACTCCTGCATAGATATACGTATTTTATACACATTATAATAGGTATCATCAGATGCTGGATGCGACAAGCCGAAGACAGGGCGCTATGGCGTTCATTAGGGGAGGCCTATGTCCAACAGTGGACTAACATGGGCTGATGATGATGATAGGTATCATCTTTAAAATCAAAGTGATCAGTTATTTCCCTTTATTACGTTTGTAATTTGTATTTTGTGACGCGTCTTGTAAGATCTAAACGAAACAAAGTAATTAATTATTTTTTTGGTGATATCATTATGACACCGGTAGTGCGTCCCTAGCATGTGGACTAAAATCACACCTCGGTACGGAATCAGATAAGCCAAGAGTTTATAAATATTTAAAAACTGAAAATCGTAATGGATTATAAAGGTGGCTTCTTACAGTCTAGCCCATCCTATAGACTTTTTTATAGATTTTTTAATAATAAAGAAATAAATATTGCTAGACAATTCACAGAGCATCATCTAGCTTCAAGCTAAGTGGAGTTGTTGTCTGGCCTCTTCTTATAGACTATCCCATCTTATAGACTAGACAACGGGCTGGTATTTGTTATAGACTAGACTATAGTCTAGCCGTGTGGTGCCAGCATAGAATTTCACCACCCCAACTCTTCCCGTGGGTGTCGTAAGAGGCGACTAAGGGAAACACAGCGGGGGGCGGGCAGCAGCGCCTTCTGCAGAACAACTATACCGAACTGCGATCCCCAACCCGCATGCCCAGCGTGGGGATTATGGGTAATAACCCCCAAATAATGATGCCATCTATGGCGCTCATTAGGGGAGGCCTATGTCCAGCAGTGGACTATTATAGGCTGGTGATGTGTGTGATGATGTGAGACTATAGTCTACTGACCGGTGAGCGAGCTGTCTCCCTGCATGAGCGTCCTCAGCAGGATGCCGTTGGTGCAGTATGTCAGCACGGTGCGCGGACTGACGCGGGACTCCAGGCGGATCTGGTAGCCGATAGACTGGCCTATCTTTTCGTTGCGTTCGTAGGCCACCTGGCAAAGGAGATAACAATTAAAATCCCTAAGATACATCGTGTTGCCAGTCAAGAAAAGGAGATAACAAATAAAATCCCTCGAATACACCGTGTTGCCAGCGCTAATTGTAAGTTGATTTCTTAAAATTAAGATCGCGGTTGCCCGCCGCCATCTTAAGAATAGCGTCTACGTTTTTTGCGATTTCGAATGCAACATATATCATTAAATTCTCTAAAATTGTAAGACCCAAAATATACACAATGATTTTTTGAGAAGCACGGTGATGACCACATCCAAAACCACAAGAGAAAAAAACGTGAAAGTGTATGATTAATAACTGCGTAATTAAAATAACTGCGTAACTAAAAATGAAGGCAAACAGCAATTATTCAAAAATAACTTTCGATTTTTGAGTTTGGATTACTAACAAGTCTCAAAATGGCATGTGCATAGTATTTAAAAACAATGCGTACTCATCCCTCATGAGTGAATTTAGCAAAAGTTTCCTCAAATCAAAAAAGAGGAGTAAAATTGCCATTTACAATATCCCTTACCCTCTCAGCGACGGAGACAGCAGAGATCCTCCGAGGCTGCGTGCAGTAGATACGTGCAGGCTGCTTGTGTTCCTGACAGTGCTCCAGCACTAGTTGTGGCAGCTGGGTTGTCTTGCCGCAGCCGGTCGCGCCTGCTACTATTATAACCTGAAAGGAGTAAGTAATACTACAATTTTTACTATATTTTTTTTATAGTTATTGGTGTCATAAGCAACCAGGTGGGGTCTCACGCAAAAAGGGCTCATTGGTATCCTAAATTATCTCCGTCCTCTGTGGCGCGGTGGGCGAAGGTCCGCCTGGACCTTCATGACGCAGGAGGTTGCGGTTTCAATTCCCACCTCGGTACAAATGTTTGTACGATCTGCAGATATTTGCTTAGGGTACTCGAGAAGAAAGAATACAATCTTAACATAACATTATTGTACATACATGTGCTGTCTGCAAGCTAGAATTCTTAAGGAATTTTAATTTAGCTAATAAATTTGAATTATCGTTCACCCACCGCAGCACAGCAGTTGTTATCAATGTCCATGGATGGTAAGTTGATAAGAAATAAATTGACTCTAAAAAGGTAAAAGGAAGCAATACCTGATTATGTGTAATGGCATCAATAAGGTCATGTCTCTGTTCATAAATTGGAAGTTTCTCCCTGAACTTCTGAACATCTGGGTTGTAGGTTGTGTTCGGAACCTGAAACCATTAGCAAATGAAGATTAGGAGACTGGACTGGAGTTTGGTTTTATATTTGATCTGTACAAAGAATTTAAATCTAAAAACAGCACTGCATTGCATACTTGTTTGTGATGAGATTAGTTTTATAGATAAGCTATTATTGTTGTCATAAAAACATCTTTTTTAACACAACCATCAATAGGTATCCTTTCCAATTCATTGCCTTTCACATCCTACATTTAACTACACTATGTAAAGCAGGTATGGGCAACCTTTTGTAAGTTGTGTGCCAAACTTAATTATAAATGCAGCTGCGGGCCATAACAAGAAATACAAAGATTTTTTCATAGGTATATCTTTTTTTAGGTAAAAAAATTGTTTAAAATTTTAAATGTTTTTCGTTAAGTGTGAAAGGGATGACAAGTAATCTTGTGAGGCTACAAGCGATACTGCGATGCCATTGCGTCTTTCGTTATGTTACCTATTTATTGCATACGCACTACAATTTTACATACTTACAGAAAGCGAGCTTAACAAACAATGATGCCTCTGCACAAGTGGAATTTGTCCAGACATTAATAAACTTGTTTCTGAAGTTCAAACACAAATTATTATCATATATTTGAAGTGTTTGTTATTTTCATGTTATCACTTTAGTGTTCTATAGTTACAGCGTGCGTACTCTGTTTTCGCGCGAAATTTCAAAATGTCTCGCGGGCCGGGTCTAAAGTCGAGTCGGGCCGGATCCGGCCCGCGGGCCGCACGTTGCCCATATATGATGTAAAGGATACTGAGCAAAGTATATTATTTTAAACCACTGAAATACCTGTGCTACTCCATTATTAAGCTGCCCCATAGCCTTATGAGCTAGCTGAGGACTTCTCTCTTTCTCAGGACAACTGCTGAGATCCTCCTTCTCCTTGGTGGTGATTGGGAAGGCATTGAACAGGTCTGTGATAGTACAGCGCATGTTCGAGTCCAAAATAAGCTTGGCATCATTCTGAACTATGGAGGAGCCTAATCGCTTGTAAATAGTGATGAAACGGTTTACCCCTGCAACGTGAGAGACCATTTAGAATGTACACATATTCTGATGTTATCTTTTGGCATAATAGTTGTGGTAAATATGAGGTACTACCAGAGAAAGGCTTCTTGAGCCATGCACTGTTAGTAAATAATAATGATGTGACAATTTTAGCATAATGGTTATGAATTATTTTTGCGTTAAGAGCACAATCAAAATTGCTATCGTAGCACCTTGATATTAATGCATAAGTTGAAGAAATAGACATTCAAAATCTATTTGAAGCTATTTATAAATCTTGTTTCTATGCTTTATAAAGGGTTGTTGGTGGAAATTATGTAGCGAACAAAAACAGAGATAGTCTTCGTAGTTTTCGTTGTTGATAGGTACCTTTGCCGCGCGACTTGGATTTGAGGCCGAGTTGCGCTACCCTTGCGTGGATAAACCCGCGCTCCTGAGCCGACAGAAACGTCGGAAACTTCAGCTCTGTCTCCTTAACATCAGACAAAAACTTGTCCAGTTGGATTTTTAGCGCAATGCTCACAGATTCCGGTACAGGAAAAACTTTGTTCGCCGTGTGACGCTTCCCTTTTTTCGAACTCATGGTGTAGTCTTCACTGAGAATGAGCCAGCATACCAGAAAGTATTTGTGTCAGTATTTGGCAAAGAGAATAAAACCACTACGTGGTATTTGGCAAAAGTCGAACGAAACTAAAATCCTCAATGCAAAACCAAAAGAAACCCAAATTATTTTTTTCAGAGACAAGCAAGATCACAGATCACAGACAATCCGTCTCCCTTTTGACAGCTTTCCAAACCATAGACAATTTTCTTCGTTCAAAAACTCGAACTTCTATGTCAATCCACATGCGTACAGTACATACGTACGTTTTTTTTTGTATGTAGATCACGACGCTCAAACCGCTTACGTGTGTTGTCCATTTATTTTAGTAAAATCATATAGATGCAAAATTATCCGATTAATCCATAAAACCGATCATTATTATCCTGAAGTTTATGACACTCCGACAACCACACTGGCCGAGTCGCGGCGAAAAGCTAGCAGCGCCATAAATAAAGAAGTTGAACTTGAACCTCGTACAGTCAAGTGTGAGTTGCAAAAATTATCAGTAAAATATAGATTCAAACTAATCGACAAAATCTTCCTATACAAAAGGCTTACAATAAAATATCAGATTATCTTGGGATAAAAATGCCTGGGACGGGTTTTGCTCCAACTCGAAGAATAACAATAAACGGACCAAAGGTTTCTTTGTCGCATCTTTAATAGTCTACCGACCTAGGATATAGCATAATACCAAAAAAATAAACAGAATTCCAAGTCAGAGTTTATTTTTAAGAATTTGACCTGTTCTTTATGTACATTTACTGTAATTATGGAAATAATAATTTAAACTGGGATTATAAATTGTACGTACGAGGAACTTCGTACGGTTGGCGAATGGCAACCCTGGTGGGGATTAAGAACTACAAAAAGTAAGTTTCATTCTTGAAAATAGATTTCGTTCCAGTACGTCAAAGAGAATAAAATACTCAATAAAATACGGTCCGTCTGTCTGTCAGTCCCTCAGACCCTCATTCATTCATTAAAATGTGCGACACGTGAATAGTTGTTTTTGTTGGGTATTTTCGTTCGTGGATTTTATACGAATACCTTTCAAGAATTGCATTCATAGCTCAGATTTAGTATCAAAATGCCGAAGAACATAAAGCATTTGGTTGTTGACACCAGTGCATTCATAAAAGCTGGTAACCTCCAAGATATTGCTGAAAATGTTTACACTATCCAAGAGGTAATAGATGAAATTACCAACGACAGGCAAAGGAAAAAGCTTGTGGTGCTCCCTTACGACCTCGTTATAAAAGATGTTTTCACGGAGAATATCAAATTCGTCACAGAATTCTCCAAGAAAACTGGTGATTACACGAGTCTATCTGCAACGGACATCAAGGTTATGGCGCTTGCCTATCAACTGGAGAAAGAGAAGTTAGGAACCACAGAACACCTGAAGAGTGAACCTACTGTGCAGAAGACCGTCAAGGTCACGGGGCTCACTGGATTCAATTTGCACCCAGATGAAAAACCAGACAGCCAACCTGGGAATGAGAATCTAAAAACATCTGATCAGTCTAATACCGAGGTGAATAACACAAGTGATGCAGTGAGTGATTCCAAACTGGCAAATGACCTAGAAACAAAAACTGTAGAAAAAGAGAAAGACAGTGATAGTGAGGAAGATGATAAAATGGCAGAGAATATAGCGGAGCAGATAAAAAACATGGATTTGAAAGATGGGAAAGAAGTTGATGACCTTATAGTTAAAGTGTCAGAAGATGAAGAAGAAGAGTCTTCAGAGAGTGAATCGGATTCTGACAGTGATGGTGGAGAATGGATCACTCCTGGGAATTTAGCTGCAAAGAAAAAAGAGATGGAACAAGGAGAATTTGAAGACAAATCTGTAGAAGTAGCCTGTATCACATCAGACTTTGCTATGCAGAATGTTTTAAAACAAATAGGACTCAATGTAACCTCCATAGATGGCAGAATCATTAGGCAACTCCGCACATTTATTTTTCGTTGCACAACCTGCTTTAAAACTACAAGTGTCATGACAAAAGTGTTTTGTCCCAAATGCGGTCATTCAACACTGAAAAAAGTTGGTGTAAGCATTGATGAGCAGGGAAACCAACACATACACATCAATGGAAGGAAGCCCCTCACAACTAGAGGCAAGAAGTATAGTCTTCCAACACCAAGAGGAGGCCAGCACTTCCAGTACCCAATTCTGACAGAAGACCAACACATACACAAAAGGTTTGCGTCCAAAATGGCCAGAAACAAAACAAATGCCTTAGACCCTGACTACACAGCTGGATTCTCTCCCTTTGTTATGAAGGATGTCAACTCCAAGTCAGCAGTTTTAGGTTTCCGGGCTAACAAACAAGATATTAAATATATGATGAAACATCCCATCAAAGGTAAAAAATGAAATACTTGTCTTCGTAAAAATAGATACTGTTTTATTTAATATACAGTTTTATAATCACTGTTAAATGCATTATTATTATGACTCACAATTATTATTAGTAGATGCCTATTAAAATTAATAACAACAACTCAATATCACTTTTTGTCAAGATTTTCTTCAATAAATTTGAAGACTGATTCTATGCAGGAGTACGAAGTCATCTCATGTTTTTGATGGCCTGAAAAAAAAAGCTTAATAAACTATCTATTTAATCCCATATAAAATAAATAAAAAAAAAAGTATTTATTTCAAGTATTTACACTCATATTAGAAAATAAACAAGAGAATCTTAATAACTAAAAGGATTGCTGGGAGAAAAGAATCAGGGTGAGATGTTAAACATTTCTGGATAAGTACCTATGCTTTTTAAAATTGCAAATGACATTGACCACTATCTCACCTAAGATAGTGATGTGGCCTAAGTGTGAACAACTTGCTTCTTCACACTTCCTAGGCCACTGGAACTTATTCACTTTGGACTTTGATGCGAGGGGCTGCAGAAATATTGTTAAGAAATTATTAACAATATTTCTGCAGCTGAAACTATTATTACCTGCTGAAACCCTGGTGACATCAAATTCAGGTGTTTTCATAGGGGTGTCCAGAGGGTCTGAACTTGAGATCCAATTTCTTGTTACCTAAAATAATAAAAAAAGATAAGGGTTTCTTCCACACTCTAGAATAATCCTATAAAATTCTATAAAAGAATAGCATTATCAATTATTACCTGTTTAAGAAATTCAGTTATTTTGATATTGGAGTATCCATGTACAGAATCGGTAAATGCAATGGCCTTTACTCTTGATGCAAAGTCCTTCATTTTATCAGCCAGTGTGACTGTCACCACTCCTCCATAACTATGTGCTACTATCACTACATTTTCTGCTTTGCTATTAGAGACATAAGTTTCCCAGACATAAAGTGCATGTTCCTCTGCACTGCCACTGTTTTTTATTTTTTTCCCATCTCTTGTGCAGTTTTCGTTTGTGTTCAACACCATTATTCCATAGCCTTTGGCTATTGCTTTCTTTATGTATGGTATTTGTGTTCCCTTGTCTAAGTTTTCATTAATGATAAGCCTGAAATACAAGATGGTAATGAAGACCTCTAGCAACATAGCTTTAAATCTGTACTGAACAGGTTAGCTGTTACTACAGCTACTAGCTGTTACACTACACATATTAAGTAGTTTTTTTTTAAATAACTGATAGACCTCTATCTGACCATGATATGTAGTACTTAATAATGGTGATTTCTTTAATTCTCTAAGCATTTTACTTACGATCTCGCCCACTGTCCAGCTCTGACCGCCCCAGAGCCGTGAATCAGCACCAGAAGTGTATTCTTTGTGTCATAATCTTTTGAAACAAATATGAAAGTGCCATCTGTGGACTCTTTAGGCACCGGCAACTTGGTCAAGTGTACTTGGGACTCTAGTAAGTGGTACACATAGTTGGTAACTGCTTCTCCCAGCTGTTCGTAATGAGATTGACACTCCTGATGATCGGCACTGATGTTGAACTGGAATGGCTCATTACCTGGCTGGCCATCCGGTTTTATTCTTCTGAGCTGGCCTTCTGAAATAAAAGTAGAAGTGGAATGTAAATAGAAAAAACTGTTGGTTTTAGCTCCAGATGTGCTCTATCAACATAATGTAAACAATATGCTAGAGCAGATTACCCATCTAATTTTAACCACACTAAAGCAATGTATACATATACCTAGTACTTACTGTAACCTACTGGTACTTACTGTAATATCTGATAATTTTAATACAAATAAACTGAAGGTCGAAACCCTGCTTTTTTTCTTATAACTCCTATTAGTATAAGTTGCTCACCTGAATTAAAGATGTAGCCCAGCTCGCTCATACTTTTTACAGCTACCATTGTAGATGCTTTAGTTTTTATCGGTTTCTTACACGTTTGTAGTTGTTTAGACAAAAAGGGTGTAAGAAGTCTCAACTTAGGCACCATTTACGAAAAGACTGTGCTGGCAAAAACAGCAAACAAGCTTCATATCATTCAAATCTTTTAATAATCAATTTCTTTCTAACTAAATTTTAAAAACAATAATTTTCGCTGTTTTTAGAATCGATAGAAGTGGCAGGCCAACCGGAACGGAAAGTCAACAAGTCACCGACTGACTGACTGACCGAATGAAATGAATTCGGAATAAAATACTTCCACTTCTTTGTTAAAGGAATCATATGTTTGCCACAAAGGTTTGCCACTAGAATAAAATACATCGGCAGGGCAGGTGATGTCGTGCCTTTAAAATAGGAATTACTAGCGGACCGCCACGACTTCACACGAGTATTTAAACAAAATAAAATAATTTTTATACATATACTATGGATTACATGAAGTTTTCATAAGAATCTCTTAATTTTTTGAAAACATTCTATACCTACCCATGTTCACCAGGGATAATGTAGGATTATAATGGTGTAAGAATTTTTCAAACCAGTCCAGTAGTAGTTTCGGGGCCTACTCAATTTAAACAACCAAATCTATACTCTTTATAATGTTAGTATTGACTAACTGCGCCCGTTGCTTCGCCTGCGTTACGTGAGATTTTAGTATAACTCATAGCCTCTCCAAACTACTGCCCAATGAGGATACAAGCAAGACTTTAGACTAAATAATAATATTTTCTAAATAAGTATCATGTAAACTGATCAAAAAGCATCTTATCTACATTTTCACTTTGATCATCTAGCTAGAACCAATTGATGATGAGGCACAGTAAAACCATAGCTAATTGAATTATGTAGGTTTAATACATATAATGTTCTGTAATTGCAGTTTGTATGCTTTTATGTATAATAAAATCTCTCCCCAGAGTGTGTTTTACAATGTTGCTTTAAAAAATCTTTACGAGGAAACTTTTTCTCACATAAATTGCAGTTATATGGCTTCTCTCCAGTGTGAATTTTAATATGTCGCTTGAGGGAAGTGCTGCGCATAAAAGGTTTATCGCAAATGTCGCATACATGAGGCTTCTCATTTGTGTGGGTTGCCATGTGCTTAGGGTTGCCAACTATACTGTTAAAAACAGTATTGTACTGTTTCTCACTGCATTATACTTTTTACTGTTGAATAAAAATAAAGTATACAAAATACTGTTTTCAGAATCAAAATTCTTAACAATAAAAGTGTAAGATTTTTTATTTAGTCAGAGGGCGCTCAGTACAGCGCAGCCACGAACAAAGTACACTAATGGAGTTTCTGAACGAATTTGTCAATGTCAAATATTCAAGATCAAGACATCAACATCAAGACTGTCACTCGTAGCAGAAAGCAAGCGGCGGCGCCACTCAATAAGAAGTTGAAGTTGAAGTTGACTGTCACTGACTGACAGACATGCGAGTGTGCGCGTTCTAATCGAGAACTTTACCGTTTTTTCGTATTGTGGAACTTGTTTTTGTTTTGAAGGTTTATTGAAGTCAACTTTAATTAAAGTAATTAGGTACATAATTGTGTTGTGTATAGTGTTTTAAGTGCACAAAAGATGGAAAGTGAAAACGAATCACCTTCTCCTCCTACTACGCCAAGAAAGAAAGCCAAATTGGTTAAGATACAACAAAAATATAAGCACGAATGGGAATGCAATTATGATTGGTTAACGAGTGATCCTCTTTGCGAATTTAATGCTAAATGTAAAATATGTGCTTTAACATTTACTATTTCTCACGCTGGTGTTGGGCAGGTTTGTTACCTTTGTTAGCGTTTTGGTTGTTCTCCTCTTGTCTTTTTCTGATATGCATAAATTATTAGATAATTAGTTAGGTAACTATTTTGCATAAAATATATGTTTTGTTTCCATGTTTTTAGGTTAAACAACACATGGGCAGCAAAAAACACAAAGCAAAAACGGAAATGAGAAAATCTAGTGGATTGTTACAAAAGTTTTTTCCTAAAACTTCTGATTCCACATCAGGCATGTCTTCCTCTTCTAATGAAGACACCAAGTTAACGGCGGCCGAGTTAGCGACGACATACCATACCGTCAAGCATAATTTATCGTACAATAGCCAAGACTGTAATATCAAATTAAATAAGATTATCTATGTTGATTCCAAAACAGCCACTAACATACGATTGGCTAGGACAAAAATGGAGGCATTAGTGACCGAAGTTCTTGGCCCATACTCCTTGCAGTCTGTTATTGACCAGTTAAATAAAGACAGTGTATTTTATTGTCTACAAACTGATGCCTCCAATAAAAAAAATATTAAATTGTTTCCTCTGGTAGTTCAATATTTTACTCCTGAGAATGGAATTCAACAAAAGTTACTTGATTTTTATGAAAATCCAAATGAATCAGCCAATGGGATGTTTTCAGCCATCAAAAACTCCTTAGAGTCTTATCAACTTTCTTTCAGCCAATTATCTGGTCTTAGCGCTGATAATACAAATGCAAATTTTGGACATAATCATTCATTATACACAAACATATTAGAGGTTGTGCCAGACTTAATAAAAGGAAATTGTCATGCCCATATTGTACACAATTCAGTAAAACATGCTATGAATTGTTTAAATTATGACATTGAGAACATTATATTAAAAATCTATAGCCATTTTTCTGTTTCTGCATGCAGAAGAGAAGAATTAAAAAGATTTGTAGCGCTTGCTGAAGGAGAGTTTCATGAAATAAAACGACACATAGGAACTCGTTGGCTATCTCTTCTACCAGCAATAGATACAATTTTACTTAATTGGACACCAATTTGTAACTACTTTGTTAGCTTGGATGTTGACTGTCCAATGGTTATACAAAATTTGTTAATGTTGGATAGGGAAATGGAAAATAATGTAGTTCATTGTTACCTTCTATATGCTAGTCATATTTTAAATGTTTTCAATAAAACAATCAAAAAATTAGAGGGAAATAATGTAACTATTTTAGATGTATATAACATTATGACTGGTTTAAAGACTGAGCTAATTCAAAGAAAAAATGATAAATATTTTGGGCATGAAACAAAAAAAGTATTAAAAACTATTACAGAGTGTTCCCCAGAAGTCTTTAATAGAACTATTAATAACTTCTTACTTTTTATTGATAAGGCTAATTTATATTTAGAAAAATGGTTTGATTTCAATCAGGATAACTGGCTTTGTTTAATTAGCTGTTTGTCTCTAAACTGTTTGGTCACATTTGATAATTTTGAGAAAATTATTGATAATCTAAATTTGTATAGACTCGATATTGTTATGGATGATTTATATTCAGAACTAACAAATTTCAAAGCAATTTATGAAAAAGTTTCAAAAGACAAAGATTTTCTTGAAATTAGTACTGGCCAAAAGTGGAGCCATTTATTAGTAAACACCTCAGAAGAATTTAAAAATATTACTAAAATTGTCTCATATCTACTTTCTGTTCCCGCCACCTCAGCATTTACTGAAAGAGTTTTTTCAGTCATGAATGCTAAGTGGCGGGAGGATAGAAATAGAGCAACTATTAAGTTAATAAAAAATGAGCTCCTCATTTATTTTAATTTTGGTTATAATTGTGGTGAGGCATATGAAGTTTTTAAAAAAGACTGTAAATTAATAAGTTGTGCGAGAAGCTCTAAAAAATATGTATTTAAAACATTAAATAAATAAAATACTGTTCATTTTTCTAAAATACTGTTTAATATTCTTCTCAGACCTAATTATACTTTATTTCTTGTAAAAAAAGTTGGCAACCCTACATGTGCTGCCTCAAAAGTGGTTTTATAGCAAACAACCGATTACATATAGAACATTTGAAAGGCTTTTCACCAGAATGCTGTTGCATGTGGCAAGCTAGGGTACCACTATGCTTATATGATTTTTTACATAAAGTGCAACTGTATGGCTTCTCTCCAGTGTGAGTTCGCATATGACTTGTCAAAGTCGAAGGGTGTGTAAACGACTTATTGCAAATATTGCAACTGTGTGGCTTTTCTCCAGAATGTACTCTCATGTGAAAAATCAGTTGATTTTTACGAAGAAAGCATTTACCACAAGTACTGCAGATGAATGGCTTGTCCCCGTTATGAATCCGCATGTGTGCCAGCCATCCATCTTTCACAGCAAATGTTTTGTTGCAAACTTTGCATGTTATTGGCTTTATTCCTGTGTGCCGTTGCATGTGTACTGTCAACACACTTTTGGCTGAGAAGCTTTTGTTACAAGTATTGCAGGTGTAAGGTTTCTCCCCACTGTGAGAGCGCAGATGCTTGTTCAAGGAATGCTTGCGTGTGAATGACTCATTGCAAATGTTGCATGTGTGGGGCTTTTCTCCAGTATGCACCCTCATGTGGCATCTCAGAGTGGAGCTCTGAGCAAATGACTTGTTGCAAACTTCACAACTATATGGCTTTTCCCCACTGTGGATCCTGCTGTGCTCGATCAAGAGTCGTTTACGGTTAAATCTTTTGTCACAGCTTTCACAGGCATAGGGCTTCTCTCCAGTATGATTCTTTATTGTGTGTACTTTTAATAGTTTCTTCATGGGAAATACTTTGATACAAAACTCACAGCTGTATGACTTTACTTTATTGTGTGTTAATTTATGCCTCTCAAGCCTAGCTTCACTTTCAAAGGTTTTCTTGCATTTTTCACAAGAAATAGGTACATTACAGTCAACATTCTTATGTGTATAAATAAATTTGTCTTCATTAGAAGTAGGCTTTTCCTCATGTGAATTAGCTTCCATTTTGATGACATCAACAAACGTCTCAAAGCTGTCCAGCATGAAGGATTCATCATCTGATGTTCTTTCTTCCTTGAAGATTATTTCAACATTGTTGGTGGCCTCTTCATAGGTGGACATGGTTTTAACAGGAGACATTGACAAGTTGTGCAGCCATCCGAGGTTGTGCTCAGCAATTGTCTTTTCAGTAATCTGAAACATACATAAAATAATTTATTGGGCATACATATAAGTGACCTGGAAAGTAAAAGCTCTGCTTAGATTATGTTATCTATCTAAAGTACCTAAAAAACTATTGTTTGTTACATTATGATACAATATTCTCTGCTAACATATAGGTATTAAACTTAAAATTTTTGTCTAATTAGAGAAAATATACAATTCATTACTGGTTGAGTTCACATAAGCTACTCTAGATTTTTTTTGCTCAAGTGTACAGTTAACTCAACTGATCAATTATTTAGCTATGATTTCTTTGTAAATAGTAATCTCATATTAAGTTGGTACCTATGTTGTTTACCTGAAGATTATTTTGACAAAGATCTTTGCAAATTTTTTCTGATTTCTGGCACATATTAAAGAACTTCAGACATCTTTGTAAGTTTGCACAGCAGATGTAGCAGACAGTAATAGGTAACCCAGTATCTATCTGAAACCAAAATAAAATAACATGAACATACAATACATCATTGTCAAACAAGAGAAGGTTTGTAAACTGATCTGTTTAATTTATTGAACGATTAAATAAAGAAACACCATAACATTACACAAAATAAATAGAACAACTACAAAATACCTACCATGTTCCCAGTGAATCTCTCAAAAGCTTCTTGGAGATGGGTGTTTCCGATGTGATGCATTTTCATCTTGGTACATAAACACACTCTACACACTGACAAATGCATCTTGCTTGGACTTCAGGAAAATCTAGGCTGGACATAGAAAACTCAATGTTGGGATGTGCTTGTCAGAACACAGTTTATATATTCTTTTAGGCGCCTGGTCCATGCCTGGTCAGAGTTCTTCGGTTCGATCAATAAGAGTAGGCACTACGGTGACCGTAGTTGTAGAGTAGATGGGTTAGTGTTTTATACCGGGATTTTTTATAGTTGGTGTATATATACCACGGACACGGATCAAATCAGTTTTGAGTTTCATTCATTTATTTCTCAGCACATTACAATGCACGAAAATATGATAAAAAAATTATCGAATCTTGATCAAATCGAACTTATCCACTCGCTCGTTGGTTACAGTTATTTCAACGTCAAGTTGAAACTTAATTCAATCTGGCTGGATGTACGGGATGTACCAGGTCAAGCTGGCTAGGCTGGCTGCTTGATCTCAGTGTTGTCATTTTTTTAAAGAAAATCTTTATCTTGCAAGAGCGCGTTTGAAGACTCCTTATTAGGAAATCAAAAATAATTTACATCGTATACTTTCGACGATATAGAATTTCACCACCCCCACTCTTCTCGTGTCGTATGTAAGAGGCGATTAAGGGAGACACACGGGGGGGGGGGGGGCAGCAGCGCCCTCTGCAGAACAACTCCACCGAACTGCGATCTCCAACCCGCAGTTGCCATGCCCGTGTTGGGATTATGGGCAAAAACCCCCAAATGATAAATGCCATCTATGGCGCTCATGAGGCGTGCCCTATGTCCAGCAGTGGACTTTTATAGGCTGATGTTGTTGTTGTTTCATCGGCCCAGCACATACATATTACATAATTCGTTGTGGAAATGTGTTGCTTGAGGCAGTAGAGTTTAGCCAGTATGGTACTCTTATAGTATTTGCTTTGGTTGGATTGGATCTCCTATAATCTAATGATAACCAATCCATAAAAATTAACTCGATCACCTTCTCCCATTAATTGCGATGGTAATGCTCACATTTAGGAGGCATTTTGATCTTATATTAAAAAGCTAGGGTTGTTGAAATTCGATTTGTACTTTCGACGACATGTACGTATCCAGCTCGACGAGTTAAGTCTATCGAGAGTACAAGTCAACACCATAAGTCAGAGGCCTATATCGTCGTATCCTACGAATACGGTCACAGTTGCAAAACACCAACTTTACAGGAGACGGTTTTTTCTGATTATTTCGCAAAGTTTCTATTGAACGAGTGTGATTTTTTTTGCTAAAACGTTTTCTCATATTTTCTGCTAAATTATCATAAAGGTTTCATAAATAAAAAAAACCTTTTTCCCTAGTTTTTGTCCCTTAGCACCTTGTTCCACGTGCAAGTTTCAAATCGACGTTATACTCAGCGCCATTGTGACCGTTTTCCACGCAGATTTCGCTTCACGTCCTCAACTAGGGGGGTAACAAACGTCTTTGTAAACTTATTCGACGGGATTATGATGGAAAATTACACATTTTACGAAGGTCATAGTTTATTGTCCTTCATAATTTGGTTTTGTACCTTGATAATTTGCATCAGAAATTGTTTATTCATGCTGTACTTAGGATGCGCTGTACACCCAGAGACGATATTAAATGTATTTAGTTTGTCTAGCACTTAATCGACGACCTATATGGCGCAGCTGCTGGCGAAGGCCTGACTTCGTCGCTGGAGGTTGTGGGTTCGATTCTCGCCTCGGGAAAAATGTTTATACATTTATTGCCGCTGATTTGTCACAGCTGGTTGGTAGGTACAGCTAAAATGCAACAAATCATTCGAAAGCCAAAACCGAGTTCGTGTAAAACTGCGCAATTGCTGACATACTAAACAAAATGTGTTTTTGTAAACTATGTAAAACTCGTCCTAGGGTTTCTTAAGGCATGATTTAATGTAATGATTGGAACTAATTTTTTAGTTATTATGGTAGGTACTTACTTAGAGTAATTCTAAGGGTACTCATATAAAAAAGGTAATTTTATAATAACTAATGGAGTTTTCTGGCCACAACGCCCAGCCTAAACCGATGAAGCTAGAAAGCTGGGTGGGCTGGACCTTTAACTACACAAATACCGGCTAATTAGGGTTTTTTTTTCTTATTCCACCCCTAAAGAGGTAAAAGGGGCTTTTGAGGTTTTTGGTGTTTTTTGTAACTCTGTAACCTGTGGTTCGATTGGTTAGATACTTACATTGAATACTAAACACACAAAAATAATGATCACTAGTTTCAGGATTTTTCAAAATATTCCTGAAAATTTAGTGAAACAGGCAATTAAAGTTTGAGATTTATAATTTCATTCTATATTGAAATATCTATAACTTTATAATGCAAGGTGCTATTAGCTTCAAATTTCATTATGTAATGATAGAACAGTAGGTAAATTAAAAAGGCAATGATAGAAGGTATGTGATTTATTTTAAGGAAAATTGCTAAGAACAATTAAAATACAAAACTATTCAACATGACATGTGTTTCAGGATTTTTGAAAATATTTCCGCAAACTGTAAATACGGTTATTGAAATATTGGATTTGTTATTTTTGGTAACGTATTTAAATGACTGTTACTATTTAACGTGCGCTGGTAATGCCGTCAAATTTTATTTTTGTATTGAATATACAATAAATGGTTTAACATGTTTTAAGGTCTATTTTCATATCTCTAAATTAGGGTAGAAAAAAGTCAAACTTCCCGATATTTAGTTTCAATCCGATTGGTCTTGCATAAAATCTCAATTTATAAATTAATGAAATAATAACAATGAATGAATGTTTGAAGATTTATTAAAACTTCTCTCAAAATGGGCTAAGGTAGAATGTTTGAAGCATATCGTATGACAAGACTGCTTCAAATTCACTAAATAAAAAATTTTACTGGAAACTTTTTAAAAGAAGAATACTTTATTAACGGACATAAAAATGATATCATAAGCGTCTTTCCGATTTTGGTAAAATTCCGGTTTTTTATTATAATAGGGAATTAGCTGATTTCGTGAAAGTGTTTTACCCTAAACACGTCCACGCCAATGAAATTACAAGCGAGTCAGCTAGTTGTCATTACATTATATGAGCATTCCTTACATGATTATTGTCATAATAGATTGATATCAGAGCCAAGGCATGGCGTATTCATCGAAAATTTTTTTTGCTGTTAATTTTCTTACCTATTTAGTATTTAAATGCTATAGTCTATTAAAAAAACAACAAGTAATGGAATTAAAATTCGCATATGTTTGTAGAGAGTGTTCTGGTTGATTTTTATGTATGTATAGTAAAAAAAAAATATTATATCTATAAGGTCTATTGTGTTAAGTCATCTGATACCCATAACACAAGTTTTAGTCGATTTTTCAGCATTTTATTTATTCATCCTATCAATCTCGTTACTGTATCCAGATTAGAAAACTCTTCAATGAGCCTGTCTGAAGCCAACTACTATGTGGTTGCTCACGTTAAAATATTAAAAAGAAAACATATATTTATTTCGCTGTTTTGTCTGATTTCGTCTGATGACCTTATTTGTAGAAGTCGAAAAATCCTGAAATTATTGACTTCTCTTGAAAATCCTTAAAACATGTTTCTCCTTATTTTATTTTTCACATTGGATTGGACAAGCAAATAGTTTAATATGTCACGATTTTGTCGTACAATTTTTCTAATTTCCAATTGATTTTTATACAAAAAGTCAAATAGTTGTGGTTTAAAGCACCGCATGTAAAAAGCTTACAATCAATTCAATACTTTAGTAAATACAAAACCAATACAAAAATTTAAATAATTTTAACCTTTACTAAAATCTTAAAGATTTTTTTAGTTTGGTTAAATTACCGATTTACCAAATGTCAGAAATATTTTTAGAATTTGAACAACTGTTGGTTTATAGTTCAAACAAATTGTGTCACTGTTCTCAGTTCTTATTGAGAGACCTTTATAAAAAAAACCCTGAAAAGCGTATGATAATTTCATAAATATTTTCTATTCATACTCATTTAACAAATGGTTTTAACACCCGTAGGTTTGCTGTAAGAAAACTCTTATAGGGTTAAGCTCGCCTTTGTACATGTCCATTATTTTCTTAAACATTATGTATGATTTAACTTGTGTGTGCAATAAAGAATTTATGAATTTATGAATTGATATTCTATATAAAAAAGTTATAGAGAATTCAAAACAAAACCCAACTACGTATCTCAAACATGTATAACCCGTTCCAGTCCATTTAAAGGAGTATTTTAAAACTTCCTGAAACAAATATTCATTTATTTATAGGTATTATTAAGATTTCACAATGGAATAGGTATACCTAACAAAATAATATAGGTAGGTACTTCGCAAATGAAGTGATTATTTGCATCCGCATTCGTGAAAGTGAAAGATGTACATTCGATACATATATAATCTATACTAATACTGTAGATACGAAGTTCAGACCCTGTCTGTCTGTTTGTTGCTTTAACGCTTTAATCGATTTAACGATGATATTTTTCTTCACACAGAAGAAAAATGAACAAGAAACTAGCAAGTAGTACTTAGTAGGTTGTTAGAACATAATTATGTATGTACACGTACCTACGCGCATTACATATAAATTTAGCATTTTCCGTGCTTTCATAGCCAAAGACAATTCATGTGCCTAGCCAAACTATTAAAAATGCACTTCGTAGTCGACAAACAGTGCGGTAATCCGCGCCCGCGCGCCTTTTCACCTGCGCTACATGGTTACTCTGGAGTATGTAACCGTATTCGCCGGGAAATACTTGTGATCTTTGCGTTTTTCACGTGGAAGAAAGTGCCAAAGCTGTTTGTTAACTTTTTCGTCGGGCTAAATCGATCAATGCAATTGTGACCAAATTTTAAAATCTTAATAACTTTTTTATTTTCAGTATTTTTTAATTTTTTTCGAACTGTTATGATGTAAATCATAATGGAGATTCCAAAAATGCAATAAAAATAAAAAGTCACACTGGCGACTGTGACCCTATTCGTAGGATACGACGATATGTAGCTTCAAAGCTAAATTTGCTATATTTACTACACTACATTTAGCGAAAAGAAGTGAAAAACTGTGATCGATCATTGTCGAGATTTTTTTCTGGTAATAATAATTGTTATCTTATCATTCATCATCATCATTATAGACTAGGTAAAATGCAAATTTCAAAAATAATGTAAAACATTTAAAAAAATTATTGCTGAGAGATCGATAAGATTATAAAATCCTCAAATCTGCTGCACTGGTGTTATGCTTATGATCTACGCTCCGATGTTAGGTGTATTTGATAGTAGATTTAGGTAGCCTGCCTACGCCCATTTATGCAGTGATTGATTGACATGATTTTGATCAAATCAGAGGTACTGTTGTAACTTCAGTCAAAATATTTATATATGTTACCCACTACCACTCCCATACTGCCTTTCAAAGGTGAGAACAACTACCCAGAGGCAGGGCGAACTTGGCATCATTGATTGAACTTTGTATATTAACAACACTGGATTGGGGTATTAACAGTACCTTGGGAAGTTACCTTGATTAGCAAATTAACTGAGATAATGTCCAATGACCTATCTGTATCGTAAATTCATGCAAAAAATTGAATTTACATTGACAGAGTAAAACAAGGAAATCTGATATATGACTACTTTATTTTATACCTCATTTTCACAATAATTCAGCTAAGCTTTGTAAGTATCTGTATGCTTGTAGTTGATTTTCTTGTCTATGCCAAGTAGTTGCCTGATGATGAATTCTGGCAGGCGCTTGTGTCGCCAGCGAGTTGGCAGAGGTGTGTGGTTCGCCTGCTCGATTTTGCTCTTTACGTAGTCCTCAGCGGAAAAGTCATTTGCTGCTTTTATCATGGAAAGAAGCTCACTTTGGAAAATCTTCTCTTTGGTTATGCGACGGCGCTGCTTCACCTTGGAATGGAAATAAGCACAAAAAAAATATGAGAAGTTGAATCCCATGGATTTCCCTTAACATTTTTGAACACAAATTAATTGATGAACCCAAAAAGTTACAGATTGTATTTTTAGACATTCACTCAACAATCTATATGTAGGTACCATTGTTGATTGTAAATCTGGATCAATGGTTTGCATAGTTGAGTGAAATTAATATAAATAAAGATTGTACTCACTCTAGCCCAGCGATGCCTCATTTTCTTCCAAAGCTTTCGTCGCTGGTGTTTCTTCATTTTTCGTTTCCGAATCACAATTAAACGGGCCGCCTAAAAAATCACGTTACATTTAAATAATTTACTAAAGACGTCTTTACGAAGAGACCTAAATAGATTTACAAACCTGAATTTCTTCATTCTTTTGTGAAGGCAGGCCAACTTCCTGCCTGTGCCACTCGTTTTCAAGCAACGGTAGGATGGAGCGCGGGTTGACTATCGGCACATATTTGATCGGCTCCTGCTGAATTCTGCCAATGATCTTGGTCATTTCACCGATCTCAACACCGATACTCCGCGGAGAGAAAACTGCAGCCTGGACCGCTGGATCTTTCATACTTGCAACCACTGTTGGTGCACATGTTTTAGGAGCTTGTAATATACTTTTGATGTTGATATATCGAAGAACTGAAAAGGTATAAATATATTACACAAGATTTAATTTCAATTAACCTCAAAATTTGTTTACTTACATTTAGCCGTATTTTGTAAAGAGTTCATCATTTTGGTAAATAAACCTTTATTCTAGCATGTGGAAGCTATCATTATTAATTACTATTTGTATTTTAGTGATAGAAAGATATTTTGTCCCACAATCACAACATAGGTAGGTACGTAAAACTTTCATTTCATTCTTCCATCAATCAAATTCAATTCACATCACTCAAGCACACATCAATTCTGTCAAATTCATTTGTTACTTCAGTCTTCTTTTCTGTCACTGTCACATTTACCGCCCTAGTTCGATTCATAATTCGTAGAATGATTCCTATTCGAATATTCGAACTCATATTCGAAGCATACGCGTTTTAAATAATGTATATGTATGATCATTGTATGATGATATGATTATGTTATGCTAATGGTATAATAATGAGAAAAATCCAAAAGAAAAATATAAAGTTTCCTTGATTTGAGATTCCTTTGTTTGTGAAAGTGGATCACATATTTTTAAACGGTCCCAATCTCCAATATCTTCTACATGATTTAGGTACCTATAGCTACCTACTCCCGTCCTGTTTCCAAGAAAAGTTTAGTGTCACTTACGTTTTGCCCTCCATTTATAAAAAAATATAAAATAAAATTTAAGATAAAATTTTAAATATATCTGCTTTATGTTCATATAATTAAATAACAAAGTTGTCATAATTTGCGTGTAATTTTCTCAGGCAAGAAAAATAAAAATAGATTTTTTGAGTTACTACGACACAAATTATAAGGTTGTGTGTAGAACATAGGTCAGGTACGCAATGGGGTAATTGAACATAAATATTTTTCTCCTAACAATGTTTTTCGAATAAAATAAAATAAATATGATTAATTTTTGTCCTCAGGAGCTTGTCTCCTCAACACATACAAACACACACACACAGTTCAAAGTCGCTCAGAGAGCTATGGAAACAGCTATGCTCGGAGTTTTTCTGAAGTTCGGGTTCGAAACGAATACATTCGGAAGAGAACCAAACTGAAGTGGCAGTATTTCGGGAAGAACCGACAACCGTTGGGGTAAACGTATTCTTGAGTGGAGACCGCGACTCGGGAAACGTAGTGTAGGACGCCCTCCGGCCAGATGACGATCTGCGAAAGACAAGCTGAAGACAGGGCGCTATGACGCTCATTATCATTAGGGAAGGCCTATGTCCAGCAGTGGACTAATATGAGCTGATAATGAAAAATTATTTAGCAATCAATATTTTTAATTCACTTGATATGAACACATAATTATTAGTAGGTAGGTACCATTTGAACGGGTATTCATACATAGTTAATTTACCGCTATCTTTTCCCGACGTTTCAACAGGTTTCCACTCTGTCGCGGTCACGGGATGACACAGCTATCATCGTTTTAAAATGGAAATGATGCCTTATATTTTAAGACTAGCGGTCCGGACTGGGTTCGCAAGGGTATTTAACAAAAAAGGGTTTTGTTCGAGAACTCAGTTAGAGAGCTAAGGTTAGATATAGTGGACTGTATTATACGAAAACGAAATGGATGATTATGTGGTTGATTCGATGAAGTTTATGGGATGGCAAAACAGTGAAATGGATTGTGATGAGTGTGAAGATGAATTATGTGATTTTAGCAATTAGGATTCCACTAACCTTCTGTCCGATGTGATGCGGCGAGTCGGTCTGTGTTCACCACCTAGGGTTCACTTACAGCACTAACAAAATACCTAGCAAGTCGTATACTCCCTGGTTCAATATGATGTCGGCCAGTTGTCCCGGGTATGACACAGCGTGGAGTCCTGTAGCCTGGATCACGATCACCATCGAACACTTCTCATCAAAATCGGGATTGCACGTCTACGCGAAGATATTACCAACGAGAAACGACACGAGAATTTGGTTTATCTAATTATAGCGTGTGCACGAAAAATTGTTACTGCTCTGTTCGAGATCCAAGAACCGAATAAATTATTTAAACTTATGAGCGGGAAACAACTAACGGTCATAAATGTACGTGACGCAAAAAATGTCAAAGTCATGATGTCAAAGTTAGTGTCAGAAACGTCTAACGCAGCTCTCAACCTAACTAACAAGAAGTTGACAATCAATCCTAAACATTCCGACCACCAAAATACGCAGTATTTTCCGCAAGCTTATACAATTTTAAATACCAATACGAAAAAAATTACGAAAAAAAACAAATAAAATTAAAGAAAAATTATCAAAATTATTTACAAATTATAGACAGTCAATTCCTCAGGCGCAATTGTTAAAAGGCTCAAGTGTAAGAAAAACACCTGGGGTTAAAGCCGCTATATCATTTGGGTCGGAACGGAACTTAGAGGCGAAATTGGCCGTGAGTTGATCAGAGCCTCGATTTGGACCAGCAGTGTATTAAATTCTTCATAAGTCAGGCGCTGCAAACCAACGACACGAGCAAGGTGAGCTTTAACCGATTTAACTCCTGCCTCGACTAGCCCCGAAAAATATGGACTACCAGGAGGGTTAAACGTAAACTCTACCTTCTCGGCCTGCGTCGCCTGCGACATTAAGTCCTTCAATAAACTACTGGCCCCAACAAAGTTTGTGCCTTGATCGGATATCAGTCGAGAGCAACGACCTCTACGAGCGATAAACCGTTTCAGGCATGCCAAATATGCCTCTGAAGTCAGTTCCGAAGCGAGCTCCAAGTGAATTGCCTTAGTGGCCGTACAAACAAAGACACAGACATACGCTTTGTATGTTCGAACGCCACGACCACGCCCAAGAGCTATGTCAAATGGCCCTGCATAGTCAACTGAAGCCGACGAAAATGGCTTGAGTTGACAGAGACGGTAGCACGGCAGATTTCCCATCCGGGGAAGTGCGGACAATCGTGGTTTTGCAGGAAAGCACTTGACACAAGACGAGACTACGGAGCGAATTGCACGCTTTGACGAAAGTATCCAAAAATCTTGTGCGAGAAGACTCTGCAATGCCTGCGGTCCTGGATGTAGAAATTTCCTATGGTACTCGTCGATTAGTAGATAGGTTAGGCGGTGAGTTCGAGGAAGCAGCAGCGGATGTTCCTGACTATAACTTAGATCACTGTGTGCGAGACGGCCGCCCACCCTGAGCAACCCATTTGCATCTATGAATGGACATAGTTTTTTAAATGTTTTGGGGAGCAAAGAACAATGGCAAGTTTCCATACATGCTTGTCCCAAAAATTTGAGCAAGGATAAAAAATATACCATTCGATTCATCTCAAAATTTTGAGGAACACTGCATTTTTAGTTTTTCTTTGATTTTTGCAGAAAAAATTAAATATTTTTTTGAAAATAGGTAGAATGTTTTTAGTTCCATAGCATCCTATTGTTACAAATGGCGGCGGCAGGGTGACGAAAAAGGTTTAAATTCTAGAGGTTGGTATCAGCACCCTAACTTTAAGTAAAAACTAACCTCCTTTGTTAGTCTCGCTCCTCCTCAGTAGGTATGTAGATTAATAGGAGGATGTTCCGAATACAACGCTAATGTCATTTTAATTTATAGAATATTAATTTTATTGAACGCAATATTTATTAGGTATGGCGCCAAATTCAACCACTTTGCTTATGGCTCGCAACCCTTTACTTACTCAACTTTTTATTTGTATACGAATTCATTGGATGAATAAAAAACATGAATCGCTGTAAAACAATCGGCCCAGACAGTCATTCAGCCAAAGTTCCTGCTGATTTTTTTTGGATCAAGCCGATCGAGCCTATCCTAAAGTAACTAAGATGCACACCGGCTTGTTCGTACCAAGAACCAGTCCCCTACATGTTCGAACTAACATATAGGTATATAATGTATAGAAGGTATATTATGTACCTCGCCCTGATACCCTCTTCTATTACCTACACATATTGTCAACCTAATAGGTTGTTTGAAACCTTCTTATCCATTATTACCTCATATTATAGTACTTAATATACTTAGCAGGGGCTGCAACATGTTGAATAATTACCACTGTAGGTTTTATCTTGCACCAGCTAGGTTAACCAGTGAATGGGTTAATAATAATGAAAAACTCAAAATCAAAGTGCTTTATTTCCTTTAGACCTTACAGGACTCTTGGACACTGCAGGTCCCGTCTAGTAGCTAGGCACTGATATTATGAACCTTCTTACAGAATATAATTTTTTAACAATTCTGTTATGGACAATAAAAACTGGTGCATATTTTAGTTTTTTCAGGCTATATTTTTATATATCCTGAAAATATATAATTATACAATAAGTTTTTCATAGCTAGGCATAGGTCTCCCATTTTCTTTCCACAGCTTGCGGTATGTATAATAGTTGAGACATAGTAAACAAAATCTGACATCACATCACTCAGCATATGGACGGCAGATTCCATATATTCTCTGACACAGCATCCTATTTGGCAGAGCAAATGCTCATAGTTGTATAGTGATATGGACTGGCTAGGTATTGTTAAACCCACTAACTCAACCTAGTTCAAAAGAAGTGGAGACAGAATAAAATGCATTTCTGTCTTAGATGAAAATAAAAAACAAGTCTTAGTTAGAAGTATCTATTCAAAAATATCAATAGTTCTGTGATACTTGAAGCATAAAACAAGTAAAACATCTGTCTTTAAACAATAAGAAACTTTCCCTATATTTATTTCTTAGAAACCAGGGTTTTCTAACGGAGAAGCTTTAAGGCTGCAATGATTATAGAAATATAGTATTAGTCTCTAGGTTACAGTATTAGTATGATAATTGATAACTATGATATATACAGTTGTTTTCACAAAATGAAATTGCAGGATGCTACTTATACTTATATATTTAGTTTAGATTACCTAGTCTATGCAGCATCCTGGAATCTTATGTTTACTTACCTCAAATTATTTTACATTATAATGGGAGATGTCTTGTTCTGTGTGAAGTTAACTTGCTAATTCATCTATTGAATAAGGGGAGTTATTGGCAACAATAGGGAAACTGAAACAACAATTCTATTGTTCTTTTAGCCGTTAATTATATGGCATCAAAAAGCTACAAAACCCTATTCGGCATGCAATAACTAACCTAACCTGATTGATCATTATTTTCACATTTTGCAGGACTTCAATACAGTTAAGTACAGCAAAGTTAGATAAAAACTATAAGAGTAAGTTGACCGGGTAGCTTCAATACCTTCGGAATCAAACATAGTAGTAGGAATTTACCTGTTGCCAGCCTGTACCGGCCACAAAAAGAGTGTCATTTGGATATTTCACCTTATTTTCATATTTGCACAGATCAAACTGACGTTGTTGTTGGTTATTTTATAATAATATTGTAAGTTTAGTAGTAGGTAGACATCCTAAAAAGAGTACAAATGCAAGCGTAACACTGTATAATGGTGTTAATTCAGTCGATTTGCTTACCTAAGATTCATTTAAGTATAAATAAAGATCATCATAATGCCAACGAAAATATCTCTATAAAATAAATACTTTTACCGAAATCACAACAAAATCTACAAGAAAGTAGTGGTACTGTGGTATTATTTTCTTTAATCTACAAAATCAAAACAAAAATTGCCTCATTTTCGGAGTTTGTTTGTTTTGGTTTGTAAACCGCTTGACAATTGTGAGTTTTGATTGATGTCAAGTAAGCATGCAATGTCAACGTCAAAATTAAAATGGCGGTTATCACCCTTCCATAACCCTTAACTAACCATATTTTCAAAAAATAATTTAATTTTTCCTGCAAAAATTATGGAAAAACTAAATATGCAGTTTTATTCAGAATTTTTAGGGCTACCGATTGATACCCTAGCGATCGATGCACAAAATGGGTCATAATTCTTGCCATCATTCTTTGGGGTGCCCTCGTTCAGCATACGGAGCTCCGACGCAAACATAACTTCCTGCACATGCCTCACCAAGAACTGCAACGCATGGTTTGTTTCGATAGCCGACAACAAACCAGTTGATCTCTCTGGTGCTTTTAAATTTTTATAGAAACGGTAACAGTAGGCGACGACATTAACTATACGCGAAAGTGAAGAGAACTTGTTTAAAAGTGCGTCTACAAAATTTACATTATTTTCTGTCATAGACGTCAAGATCCTTCGCTCATCGACTGTGGATTCATTGTTTGCAGCATACGAATTTTTCGGCCAACCTGCACGAGGGTTCAACCACCAGTTGGGGCCCGACCACCATGACTGGCACGGGATCAAATTTTCGGGCAATAAACCTCGCGAACCATTGTCTCGATCAGTTGTTGCTGTTGCTCAGTTCTAGTCCCAGACGGCGTGCACACGACAACGTCATGAAATTACAAGCGCTAGCGCTATCAAGTAAGATTCTAATTTTAACAAATTTATTTTTATTATTTTTTGCCAGAATAACAGCAGTGGAAAATAATGACTCAGTACTGGATGAATATGCAGTCAGAGTCACTGGCGGCGATGCCAATTCTTGAGACATAGAGGGAACTGGGGCAGCTTCATCAAAATGCAGCAATGTATGGTGCTTTTGGCTACACATACGGCATGTCACTTTGACAGTGCATTTTTTGACAGCATGTGCAGGCTTTAGACACAAAATACAAAGTCTCCTTCCCTTCACATCCCGGAACCTACTTGCTGGAGTCAGTTTCAGAAACTCTGGACAATTTTCCGAACCATGGCCTTCATTCGGACAGAACTCACAGGTGGAGTCAGGTGACACAATTAATGAAGTTCGATTTTTTGGTACAGGCTTAGAGGGTGCAGGATGCCCATGGCAATTCTCTAGTGCTCTAGCACGCCTATCCAAGAATTCCATGATGTCCTCATACAACGGGATATCAATAGCCGGGCTTAGTTGTAGCTCAAATGCTTCTCGAGTAGCAGCATCCAACTTCGACCACACCAACTGGAACAGCATGAAGTCCTGGCTTGGAAGGTCATACCGTGACAATATAGCTAAATTCTCCAAGAATGTCCGATGAACCCATTCCAACTCTGAGGCACTTTTATTTTTCACCGACTCACACGTTATTAACTTTTCGTAGTAGGTGTTGGCAATAGTCCTCTTCCTATCATAGTGTTTATGCAAAGCATTGTATGCTGACTTATAGTTACTACCTGTCAAGGGATAATTTTTTATTAGGTCAAATGCAGCATCTTGTACACTTGACAGCAAGTAATGAAGCTTCTCTACCTCTGCTAACTCCCTAGTATGTATGAGCGAATCGTAAAGCTCCTTAAATGAGACCCAGTTCTCCAACTTACCATCAAAGGGCTTTAAAACGATTTTGGGAAGCTTTGCTAACATACTGCTTCTTTGGTTGGTTGGATTTTGCCTTTGCTCGCATATTTTCAAAAGCCGGGACTTGATACCTAACAGTTTCTTATCGAAAGAAATAGTGTGCGAAAATTCAGTGTTTCGATCTGCCTTAGACGAACCTGACAATACATGAATTTGCGCCGAGTGAAAGTCTTTACTAATAATGGTGAGATCTTCTTCTGTTACCCCTTCGAGATCCGAGGACTCCAGATATTCGATTCTCATATAGCAATAATCTCGAGCAATCCTATACCTATTTTCACCTTCATTTTCCATTTTCTATTGATAATTCACAAATAAAAATGTAAACAAACACGAGAGGCTATTTCACCGTTTCAAAACACACCGTACTGAGAGTGACAACTGACGTCTAGTTTGACACTACGACTGACAGTATACAACGATTGACGTCTAATTGTCAAACTAGTTTGACAATGAAAAAGGTTATAGCAAAAAAGCGTTAAGTTATGACCGTTGGATTGTTTGAATTAGATACCCTCAATATTTTTAGCGAAACGAAATTCTAAATAATAATGTTGGTGGTTGGAACGGTAACAAACGACAACTTTACCGATTCCAAAACTAATTACTAACAAAACAAAGATGCAAAATTAATATTATAACGAGAGTGTAAGCTAATTAAATCCGGCCGTAGGACCAAATGTTCGAGAACTCAGTTAGAGAGCTAAGGTTAGATATAGTGGACTGTATTATACGAAAACGAAATGGATGATTATGTGGTTGATTCGATGAAGTTTATGGGATGGCAAAACAGTGAAATGGATTGTGATGAGTGTGAAGATGAATTATGTGATTTTAGCAATTAGGATTCCACTAACCTTCTGTCCGATGTGATGCGGCGAGTCGGTCTGTGTTCACCACCTAGGGTTCACTTACAGCACTAACAAAATACCTAGCAAGTCGTATACTCCCTGGTTCAATATGATGTCGGCCAGTTGTCCCGGGTATGACACAGCGTGGAGTCCTGTAGCCTGGATCACGATCACCATCGAACACTTCTCATCAAAATCGGGATTGCACGTCTACGCGAAGATATTACCAACGAGAAACGACACGAGAATTTGGTTTATCTAATTATAGCGTGTGCACGAAAAATTGTTACTGCTCTGTTCGAGATCCAAGAACCGAATAAATTATTTAAACTTATGAGCGGGAAACAACTAACGGTCATAAATGTACGTGACGCAAAAAATGTCAAAGTCATGATGTCAAAGTTAGTGTCAGAAACGTCTAACGCAGCTCTCAACCTAACTAACAAGAAGTTGACAATCAATCCTAAACAGGTTTTTTCTTAACTTTTTTGAAAATATTCTACAGCCAAGTTTATCACGGAAAATTTAGGATTCTAATGGTGAAAGAATTTTTCAGATCGGTCCAGTAGTTTCGGAGCCTATTTAATTCAAACAAATAATCAAATCTTTCCTCTTTATAATATTAGTATGACGTGACCAAACACGAAAAGCACAATAAGGGCCGATAATGATAGGTACTTAGTCCAAAATTAGATAAATTTAGTTTTTGGATCTTTTCGTTTCCACAAAAGTTTTTCAAAATACTTTTCTGAAATGAAATTAAACCTATTTGAATTTTTACATCAAAGAGACATGGATTTACAAAAAGATATGTTTTCGTAGTATTTGTGTAGATTATTTAAAAAAAACTTACCAGGAACCTACCTAAATAAATATAATTTTAATACAAATTACTATTTACGGTTTGCTACTGCAAACCATGGTGATCTTAAATTAAAAATTCATCGGAGTTGAAAAATTTACCACTACGTAGGTACACATTAGCTTATCTCCTTAGAAACTGGTACTTACCTAATAATTTGTATACAATATAATCGACAAAAGTTCAAAACCATCTGCGCGTCAGTTACACAATAGATCGCGGTCCGCCCCGGCTTCGCACGGGTATTTATCAAAGAAATAATTTTTCATGCGCATCCATGGCGCATCCCTATTTTTTTTTGAAAAACTTCTATAGCCTAGTTCATGACCGAAAATTTAGGATTCAATAAGTGAAATAATTTTTCAAATCGGTCCAGTAGTTTCGGAGCCCATTCAATTCAAACAAACAATCAAATCTTTCCTCTCTATACTCGTAATATTATTAGTATAGACTAAACCCTATATATCTATCTATGTAACAAAATTTCAAATAATGCATGTCATGTAAGGCAAGCTGATGGATAATGTTGTTTTGATGATTATAATTTACGGGGCGAGGTGACGATTCGAGCATGACATGCAGAGGTTACCCGATAAAAGCATTGTCCGGTTCGCACAGTCCAGTTTCGTACTGGGCTTAGAAGATAAATCAAAGTCTGCGATGCTGTTTGCGTTTATATTCTCGGTGGTTTGTGGAGTAGCGGTGTGGCTGGCCATACGCTGGGCTAGAGTCAGGAAGTTCTGGGGAGAGAGGGGAGTGCCGCACTTCCCTCCACACCCAGTGTTTGGAAGCCTCACGTTCTTGCAGCGGGAGAATCCTGTAAGTTACGTAGGGTGATTGCTACAGTTATTGACCACTTAAGGAAAAAAATATTTTCTGCGCTCTATAAAATAATATTTAAATGAGATGCAGTTTCTTATGATATATCAATCAAATGGTAATGTAGGGTGATTGCTACAGCTATTGACCACCCTACAGTTATTGACCACTTGAGACAAAATCGATCGAAATAAGATAATGGTAGATCGCACGTGAATGAAAGAGACAAACACTATACCTCCAGTCATTCTTCTTTCGTATTAGTTCATAATATTTGACCTAGATGGCGTAATTTTTTCTTGGTGAGGTCAGTTAAAAAAAGTTGTGACAAGTGCGGGTATTCGTTACGGAAAAATTAAGGTAAGTGTTTTTTAAATCATGTTTTTTTTATGTAACTTGTTAATTTATTGTTGTAAACTTATAACATATCTATTGGTAATTAAATTGTAGTTAATTTAGTGTGATTTCAAAGTTCGTAAAGTATTAGTAACCTGCAAAAAAAAGTCTGGTCAATTGCTAAATCTTGTTTGTATGAAAGTCAGTTATTGACCACCCCCGGTCAATTACTGAATTTCCAAAATGGGTGTTTTTAATGTATTTTATGCTTTACTGCAGTATTATTAAGGTCTTCTCAAAATTTCAGCACTCTAAGTGCATCGGATCAGTTATTGTCCGAGGGGTGGCTAATTAGTAAATCTCAGGTGGTCAATTACTACATCCCTATGTTTATTTTCTTTCAGACTGATTCAACATGCCCAAAGTACCGCAATATACCTAAGAACAATTGGAAAAGGCTCTAGAAGACGTAAGTCAAGGTCTTTCTGTTCGGGCAGTAGCCAAAAAATATAGCGACAATACATTTAAAGATTAAAAACCCGAACACTAAAAGCTATTTTGGACCATTACCCTTTCTTACTACAGATGAAGAAAAACTCTTAGAAGAATGGATAGTTTTTGCTGAAAAAGGAGAGAAGAATGTTTACATAATTGATAAAGTAAAAGCCTACCAAAAAGGCCGAAAAGGCTACCTTATTATATTTCCGGATTTGAATATCGAAAGATTCTAGAAAACAAAATCAAAGAAAAACAGAGAATAGATGAAGAAAAAAGACAGAAAAAACTGGAGAGAGACCGAAAAAAGGAAGACACGAAGAGGAAACTAGAAGAAAAGGAGGTTAATAAGTTGGAAAAAAAAACTTGAAATTTCTGATTCCACCGGCAAAGGTGTGGTTAAAATTATTAAAATACGATGTTGCGAATGTGGAAAAGCTTTTCACAGGTCATGCATTCCGAAATCACATCTTGTCCATATACCTCAAGAAGAAGGAGATAATTTTCCATGCCACCTAGGTTTTTGTATGGAAAATGATGACGATGATTGTGACAACGAAGACAGTGACGAAGAAAATGAAGATTTTTTAAATATAATAAAAGCAGGAGAGGATCAATTAGGTGTGAACTATTTTAAATTTTAGATAATATTTAAAAATTCTATAGTTTTATCATTAGGTTTATCTTCAAATTATATTAGAAGAGGTGATAAAAGTTATTTTTTTTTATCTTCTTTCGTGTCATCGTATATCCAAAACAAATGAACCTTTTTCATTAAAGTTTCATTTAAATGTTAGCTAAATATTTTTTACGTGCTTAGATCTATGTTTAGTGAAAATTGGTTCAGCCGTTGTCCTAAATGATCAGTTTTGAATGTTTATATAATGCATGGTCAATATCTGTATCTCAGTATGATAATTACTGCGTTTTCATGGTCAATTACTGAATTTCTTGCCTAATTTGATTTAAATAACCTTTTTTAATAATAAATATCAGATTTTAATATAATTGGTTTAATTTTTTATTACTCAGATACATTACCATTTGATTGATATATCATAGGAACCTGTATCTCATTTAAATATTATTTTATAGAGCGTAGAAAATATATTTTTCCTTAAGTGGTCAATAACTGTAGCAATCACCCTATCTGAGTAATAAAAAATTAAACCAATTATATTAAAATCTGATATTTATTCCTAAAAAAGGTTATTTAAATCAAATTAGACAAGAATTTCAGTAATTGACCATGAAAACGCAGTAATTATCATACTGAGATACAGATATTGACCATGCATTATATAACATTCAAAACTGATCATTTAGGACAACGGCTGAACCAATTTTCACTAAACATAGATCTAAGCACGTAAAAAATATTCAGCTAACATTTAAATGAAACTTTAATAAAATAGGTTCATTTGTTTTGGATATACGATGACACGAAAGAAGATAAAAGAAATAACTTTTATGACCCTTTTCTAATATAATTTGCAGATAAAAATAATAATAAAACTATAGAATTTTTAAATACCTATTATCTAAAATTTAAAATAGTTCACACATAATTTATCCTCTCCTGCTTTTATTATATTTAAAAAAATCTTCATTTTCTTCGTCACTGTCGTGTTGTCACAATCATCGTCATCATATTCCATACAAAAACATCGGTAGCATAGAAAATTATCTCCTTCTTCTTGAGGTATATTGTACAAGATGTGATTTCGGAATGCATGACCTGTGAAAAGCTGTTCAACATTCGCAACATCGTAATTTAATAATTTTAACCACTCCTTTGCAAGTGGAATCAGGAATTTCAAGTTTTTTTTCCAACTTATTAACCTTCTTTCCTTCTAGTTTCCTCTTTGTGTCTTCCTTTTTTCGGTCTCTCTCCAGTTTTTTCTGTCTTTTTAGGGTTTTGCCATCGGTTGCAAAACCCTTATGGGATCGCTTTGGGTCTGTTTTGTGTTTTGAATCCTTAATATCTCGGAAACTACTGCAGCTATTGACTTGAAATTTGAAATAATAATACATTTTGTGCGCCCGCACATATTTATAGAAAAATAAATGAAAATAAATGAAAAATCAAAATGAAGATTTTCCATACAAATTTTGAAATCAAAATTTTAAATAGGACGTACAAAGTCGAAAGTGGTATCAAATGAAAGGTACTTTTTCAAAATATTTTTGGAATTTTGGTAGATTTTATACTTTTTAAAATATTTTGAAAAAGGTCAAAAAATTACCATTCCCCCCCCCTATCTCCGAAGATTGCAGAGCGATCGACGTGATATGTAGCAAGTGTTTGTAGATATGGATCTATAGTTTACAGGAAAAATATAGAGAAGTCTGTAAAAATAATACTTTTTGAAATATGGTCAAAAAAGGGCGGGAAAATTTTCTGAAGGGCTGACTACCCCACCGAGTTGGGTATCAAATGTAAGGTATTGGTTTGTACATTCCAATACAGTATTTGAAATTTCGATAAGTTTTATACTTTTAGAAATATTTTGAAAAAGGTCGAAAAATTTACCATTCCCCCCCCCCCTATCTCCGAAGATTGCAGAGTGATTGATGTAAAATGTACTAAGCGTTTGTAGATATAGATCTATATTTTACAGGAAAAATATAGAGAAGTCTGTAAATATAATACTTTTTGAAATATGGTCAAAAAACTAATTTTCATACAATGGGGGCTATTTCATTGAGAGTAATATCAAATCAAAGGTATGGATTTCGACAATTCAAAACAGGTTTTTAAAATTGTCTAAGTTTCATACTAAGTGAAATAGGTTGAAAAAAGCCGAAAAAAAATTGTAGGTACCAACCCACTTACCTACCCACTAATCTCTGTAGTAACTGTTATAGTAGTTCCACAGCGCACCAAAACAGTTGTTCTCAAAATTTTTGAGAAGAGATATGTATCCTAGATAATCCACACAGTATCATTTACCCACAAGCTATGCAAAGCTTGTGTTATTAGTCCCGAGGCAGAAATCAAACCGCAACCTCCTGCGTTGTAAACCCACCGCGCCAACAGGTCGTCATATACGTACCTACCTAAACGACAAAAGTTCAAAACCCTCGGCGCGCGAGTTACACTCGCACTTGTCGTACTTGTTTCTTCATCTATTCTCTGTTATGTTATAGCCTGAACAACATTTCACACCAAATGTTAAAATTCGCTGTCGTCCTTTTATTTCTGACTCTATGTTATTTAGCAAAAATACTCATTATGAAGCCTTTCGATCGGTATGATATACGAGTAGCTACGGGGCAATTATTTTTCTCATGTAGCGGGTTCGATTCCCCGTTCATCACATCATCACCAGCCTATAATAGTCCACTGCTGGACATAGGCCTCCCCTAATGAGCGCCATAGATAGCATCATTCATCATTTGGGGTTTTGCCCATAATCCCCACGCTGGGCATGCGGGTTGGGGATCGCAGTTCGGTGGAGTTGTTCTGCAGAGGGCGCTGCTGCCCGCCCCTCGGTGTGTTTCTCGTATCGGTAGGCCCATATTTTTAGACAAGATATTATAGAGAAAAATTTGAATAAAGAGAATAAAAAGGGAAAAAAATAATACACAATGGGAAAAAGGGTACTTACTACTTACCCAAGATTTTGAAATACCTAAGTTAATTAGTTACAGTAGGTACCAACAGTTGGTACAGTGCGCATCAGAATTAGGTACCCCCCTTGTCTACTAAATATTTACGAATTCTAATTCCCTTGTAACTTATCACAAATTTTCACATGAAAAAATTGTCACGCTGCCGCTCAGGATCCAAAATAATACTCAAAGTCTGAAATTCCCAAAAATTACAACTATTGTGTCCCACATACATTGAGATAGGGGGGGTACTTATATGTGACGCGCACTGTACCTACTGTACGTACCTAATTAACTTCTCTCTAAGTACTTGTGTGGTACTTGGCTCAATCACCTTTAAACGTCTTCTTAAAAAGGTTCTTGTTCGGCGGTTGTTTTCATGAATATGTTCCCATTGTATTTGTATAGTAGGTACCATAGAGACTAATCCTGAGATGAATAATTAGAATTCACATTTCAATTACCTTATTTCTTACAAAATAAGCGCTCAGACAATTTAAATTTTATACCATAAGTATGGAGAAGTACACAGAACTGTATCTATTTTTATTTTTATTTTTTTATTTTATTTATTTTTAATTATTTACATTATCATAACAGTACAGAACCAAAGCGATAAAGAAATACACTAAAAACATTACAACTAATTACCTATTCCTATGTGACCTATCCAGAAAATTTATTACCGCATCCCTGAATTTTGGCAATCTAATTATAGTATCAATCTAATTATAATATGCATCCTGGAGATACCACACAGCATCATTTAGCCCCAAGCTAAGCAAAGCTTGTGTTATGCGTACTACATAACTGATATAATTAATACAGTAGGTATATCACATAGATACATAGTATTTGTGTTCGTAGAAAACTACCAGAACACCCGAACAAATACTGCAGATTGTTCAAATATTAGTCCTGTGGCGGTAATTACACCATAACCTCCTGCTTCGTAGGAGGACCTTGACCCACCGTGTCACAGAGGTCGTCAATATACGACAAAAGTTCAAAGCCCTCGGCGCGTTACACTCGCACTTGACGAATCTTGTTTTGTTATTAATATTAAACGAATAAATAAATATCTTATCTTATCTTGCATTCGTAACCTACTTATTGTGTATTTACCTATTTCAAGTAGGTATGTATGTGTATTTACCTATTTTATCCTTAGGTTCAACAGAGTGAACCTTAAAACAGGCAAGTACTTACCTACTTCTTTCTAATGCTAATGAATTGCAGGCGCTATGGTTCCGTCGGTTATACGATACCCTGGGTCGGCCGTACGCGGGCATGTGGGTGTTCTGGCGACCAGCCCTGGTCGTGAACAGTCCCGACCTGGCGCGAAGGGTGCTCGTCAAGGATGCTGAAAACTTCCGCAATCACTACCTCAGTTCTGGGAAGTCGGACCCCATCGGCAGCCTTAACATTTTCACTTGCAATGTAAGTTATAGTACCTATTTAGATTAAATTTAACTGGCTTTAGGCTATGATGTTAATAATATCTAATAGATACCTATGTAGGTTATCGTGTATCTGCCATGGCAGGTCTATTGTGTTCGCTTCTTACTGCCACTCAATATCCGACACATAACCATTTCGTCGAAAGTAGCAAAAAAACAATTGAATGGGAGAACCAAATGAGAGAGTGAGACAGAGTAAACTTATACACAGACTAGCGGCCCGCCCCGGCTTCGCACGGGTATTAAACAAAAATTTCAGAAATTATACACACTAAAACGATGGGTTTCACAGTTTTCATACGGATCTTTACGTTTTTTAACAGCATTGGGGTTTTTGACATTGACTCGACATTCCAAAACTGACACTGGCCGTAGAGAAAAAGCAAGCACCGTGCGCTATACAACCTCTTTTTTTTATTCTGACGCGCCATAATAGAAAAAGAGGTTGAATATACAACCCACGGTTCAATTATTGAATTTTTCATGCGGATCCCTAACTTTTTTGAAAATATTATATAGCCTATGTTCATCACGGAAAATTAAGGATTCTAATGGTGAAAGAATTTTTTAACTCGGTCCAGTAGTTTCGGAGCCGATTCAATTCAAACAAACAAACAAACAAACAAACAAACATACAAACAAACAAACAATCAAATCTTTCCTCTTTATAATATTAGTATAGATAAAATGAACTTAAAGTATTTGTAGTAAAGTAACATATAAATTTATTTAAATTACGAACACCAATAAACAAGATAATAATACCACTTATAAAATAACAGAGCTGCAACCTGCAACGTGTGATTCCTTCATCCTAGACTAGTATTGTGGATTATTGTAAGTAATTGGGTCTATACTAATCTATACTACATGAAAGATTTGGTTGTTTGTTTGAATCAGGGACTGATTTGGTTACCCGTTGACAGGGTTTTCGATAGGGTTTCTTGAAGAAGTTGTTTTAAAACCCTTTCCATACGGGTAACCCTTTCAATGAATAACCCGCTTTTAGGGGTAACCCCTTCAAAACCCTTTCGACTGGGTTATCTATTGAAAGGGTTTTGGGTTTTAGATAGATTTGATAACCCCTTCGTATAGGGTTACCCTTTCCATCATTGTAACACGGTTACCCTTTGTATGTTAAAGTATAGTGTAAGCTAATCTATCTGAATTGCATAAGGTTGAAAATAATAATTGCTTTTGTGCAAAGAGCACGTGCCGGCGCGGTGGCCGGCGCGACGGCGCGGCGGCGCGTAAACTAATCTCTATTGGAATTGCTTAAGGTTGAAAATAATAATCGCTTTTGTGCAAAGATCACACACACACACACACGCAACGGCGACGGCGCGGCCCGGCCGCCGCCTAATACACAGGCGGTGTCTTTACCGCGGTACCTTTGACCTAGTAGCGGTTTATTGTTTGATGTGCCGAAAAGGTGGTACTTAATTGTTTTAATTTTATTGTCATTCGCCACTTGGACTCGGAAGTAGGAATATCGAAGTAAAGTTGAGTGAATAAATAATGCCTTTGCCGAGAAGAGATGCAGTGCATAGATACTTTGAATACGACGAAGAAAACAGCAGGAGCAAATGCAAATTATGCGGGAATTTTATTAAAGTAAGTAAATTAAATCTTACCTGTATCTTTGAAGAGTAGGTAAAAGTAGAAATTACAGTCAACCTAATATTATTCCTAGGTAGGTACTAAAAGGTAAGTAGGTACCTAGGTATTGTTATTATGGAGATTCCGAAGTAGTAGCTGGTATGGTAGGTAGGTTAGGTACGTAACCTACCTAGGTTCCTGCCTACTAAGTCTACCAACTATAATTTTTAGTGAGTTCCTTTCCTAGGTAACATTAGGTACCTAATCTGTTAACTAGTAGGTACCTATTCTTAGAATGTAGATAAGGAACTAACTTGTCTAGCAGGTAAGTACTTAGGTAGGTACTTAGAATAAGAAGCAAGTTGTTGTCACTCAATGATAATAATTATGTACTTATCTACTTACTACCTAACCTACATGTACCTAGTTATCTAGTGTAGAGTAAATACCTAGTGAAATAACCTACCTAACTAATTTTCCACATCTGATGTTTTCAACAAACTTAGTAGGTAGGTACTTTACCTATAGATAATTTAGTGTCATTTGCATGTAATATGTACCTTCTTAAACCTACCTACATAGGGTACCTTACCTAGGTACTTTATTGGATTCAGGGGGCCTACGCGGAAAAGGAACATCGAAGTTTCTGATTTGTGTTCCTGCAAAACCACATCTTATTTCGCTTGCATAAGATTAGCGTTTGCATGAAAACGAATACCTAAGAAATTTTTATATCGTTTTTACGAGTACTGGCCCAGGAAATAGGTATATTATTTTAGTACGTATCTAGGTAATGGTACGTTAGGCAAGTACCTACTGTTGGTAAGCAGAAAGGAGATTATTTTTAGTAGTATCTTGGTAGGTAATTGGTAGTTTAGGTAAGTACTGTTGGTAGGCAGATGGGTATTATAAATTTAGTTAGACCTATATACCTAGGTAGGTACTTTTAGGTAGGTAAATATCAAGGAATTTATTTTTGTGTTGAAAATACCAATTTGCTGATTTCGGATTTTTCCCTAACCTTGTGGTACCTATGAGACCTTGCTTCTTGCCAAATGTTATAGTTCTAGGGAAGTACCCTGTAGGTTTTGATTTGTGATTCCCTTAGAAATTCCAAAATATTCGGACATTAACGACTGTAACTTTTGATTGCGTGTACTTAGAAGTATAATTCTTTTAAAGGCTTCAAGCGGTCACGGAGTTGAGTATTTGTTGTAAATTTCAAGTTTATACCTCCACGCATTCCTGAGAAAAAAGGGTTGACAGACCGACGGACAGACGGACAGACGGACAGCAAAGTGATCCTATAAGGGTTCCTTTTTTACTTTTGAGGTACGGAACCCTAAAAAATTACTTACATGTTTTATATTTGTTGCAGGGAAAGCATACCACTAATTTAAATAACCATATGTCAATCAAACATACAGTTGAATATATCCAATTATGTAACATAAACAAAGAAAACAACATAATCCTGCCATGTTCAAGCAAAGAAAGTTTTAACGCAGAAAAGGTAAAGAAGATGTGTGTAAGATTAGTAACTACTCATGGAAGGCCATTCGCTTTGATTCAAGACGCCGCCTTTCAAGAGATAGTAAACATAGCTGTCCCGTCAAATGCCAAAACCAAGGAAATAAACTCGAACATTATCAAAGGGATGATACCAGAAAAAGCCTATCAGATAAGATCCAAAATTGGGAAAGATTTAAGAAACAAGATGATCAGCCTTAAACTGGATTCTGCGACATATGTAGACAGGAATTTCTTGGGGATTAACTTACAGTACATTGAGAAGGGAAAAATAACAATCCGCAATTTAGCAGTACTAGAAGTTATAGAGAGGCAAACTGGGGAGTTTCTCAAGGAAAAACTGTTAGAGGTTTTATCAGATTTTTCAATTGCCACGTCACAAATATATTCTATAACAACTGACAATGGCAGTAACTTCAAACGTATGACGAAACTGCTGACCGAGCAAAGCTCCGAACGACAAGCAGTGATAAATGAAGAAAGCAGCTCTGAAAACGAGGAGAGTCAAGATGAAGATGGTGAGCGCATTGACTATGCAGATGAAGAATTGAATGTTGAAAATGTTGCAAGAGCATTCAGGAATGGAGAGTTCAAACCAAGAGCAATCCTATGTGTAGCTCACACGCTACAGCTTGCGGTTAAGGACGCTATTAGTCGCAACTTATCAGTAAATGATGCAATAAATACGGCACGACAGGCCGTGAAGCTCCTACGGCGTCCAAACTGGAAAAATCTTTTAAGATCTTCCAATCTGAAGAAGCCATTAATTGATTGCGCTACAAGGTGGACTTCAACCTTTCAAATGTTAGTCAGACTGCACTCTTTCAAGAGTATATTTTGCGAGCACCGCGAGCTGTCAATATACTCTGATGAATTCTCGGTAGAGGTGGTTAATATCATCACATGTCTTAAGCCTGTCAACGAAGCAACTGTGGCCTTACAGCGAGAACAATTAACCATAAGCGACTTTTACATCGAGTGGCTGAGTTGCAGGACTAAAGTGGAGGCCATTCGCACAACTTTTGCTGAAGATTTAGTCCTATGTATGAAGAAAAGAGAAAGAAATTTAATGGATAAAGAATGTGTTTTAGAAAATTTATATCTAGATGGCCGGCTTAACATAATGCTCTCGGACCAAGAGTGCGTTAAGGCAAAATCTTTGCTGTGCCAGACTTTTCGACAGCTTGAAATGATCGCAACTGCATCTTCTGAGGCTGGGCCATCAGAAATGAATATTCCTAACATAGTTAGTCATGACGAAAGCGATACCCATGATTTATCAGATCTAGAAATAATGCTCCAACAAACCGAGGAAATGCGGAGGATACCTCATAGCGTCTTAGAAAATACATTTGAGGAAAATTTAAACAAATTACGATTCGAACCCAGACTGCCACTGACTAAAAATATCTTAGCTCACTGGCAGAGCAAAGATGCTTCTGGCATCTGCCTGCAAAAAGTAGCGAGCTGTGTGCTCGCAGCACCAGCTACGCAGGTTTCAGTTGAACGGCTTTTTTCATCTGTAAAATTTATTTTAAATCCGCTAAGAACCAACATTGGAGGTAGTTTACTTCAAGATATAATGATTATTCGTGCTAATCACGATTTATTAGAATGAAAAAAAATACTGTACATTGGTTATGATTTTATGAATGTTATGATTAAGCATAAAATGATTAAATAAATAAAAACGCATTCTAAGGAAACATTTTTTTTATTTAACTAGAATAAACTTTTGAGTAGGTAAGGTACTTAGTGATTACTGATTAGGTATCATTATTCACAATTATACAACGAAAATAAGTTGAGGACTAAGTAGATATGTAGGTACCTAGGTTAGACACCTATTCATTAGTAGTCGGTGGTTTCTTATGACCTATAAAAATTGGGTAGGTTAGGTAGTAAGTACCTAACAACAGTAACAACCTATACACAAGCCAAACTCGATGTGAAATGTTTTCTAAAGAAACCGTCTATACATAACCGAAGAACAGAGTGAATTTTATTCACTGTTCTATATACACTCAACCAACATTCTACATCGAGTTTGACTAGTGTACCTACATAGGTTGTTAGGTACTCACTACCTAACCTACCCATTTTTTTTAGGAAATCAGATACTACATGATACTACCGACTACTAAACTAAACAGTAGTACTAAACTAAGCAGTAGTCGAAGCATGGTCCACATGATCCATGATCATTAAATGATCATGAATGGTCATGGTCGTGGATCCATGATCATTAAATGATCATGGATCCACGACCATGTGGATTATCTCTTGCATACAGATGCTTCGACGCTCCTTATCCATCTTGCATAAATATTTCGCTACTAGCAAGGAAAATGCATAGCACTGATGAAAATCTTCTAAATTTTGTTCCTCTCTGTTGTCTTCTTCTTTCACGTCGGGGCCACTAGCATCTGATACATTGGAGTCTGATAAGTCTGGAGTAGAGGCATCGCCGTCTAATATTGGTGCCAGCATTGATAAAGCGTCCCCTTCGTCTTGGATTTTTATCTCTCCAGTAAAATCAACCGACCCAGTATCATCTTCCGACTCGTCACTCTCGGGAACAATGATATGTGCTGAAAATGATTGGTACATTTGTAAATAAAGTAGGCAGGCACTAACCAGAGCCAGAGTCCATTCGAAGATAGAATCGAGACCATAGGTATATTATATTCATATGCGAGTAAGTAGGTAGGTTAAGTAATATACTAATACTAGACAATACACACATCATTATCTAGTCCAAAGCTAAGCAGAGCTTTTATGAATTATGATGGGTACCTACCTACTAGATAACTAATATACATAATATAATACAATACATAGATAGATATTTTTTTATTATACATAGAAAACGACCAGAACAGATGAAAAACCAGCGGTAAGTAAGGTAAGTACCTACACAAAACAACCAAGTTATTAAAACTGGATCTACAGTAAGTACCTACCACTACCTACTAACTACAATCACATAGACATGCACCTACAAAATACCACCTATATACATGTACTTATAATTATAACCCGGAGGGAGGAGAGGAGTTAACTTGACACCTCGATTTTCTTTGTCACCTTATCCTTCCAGCGATCGCTCATACTGCAGGATACTCGCTCTATCTCTATCTCCAGGTGTCAAGTTAACTCGACCGAAAGGTAGGTATAATAGGTTGTACTTACCTATTATACCTACTAAGATTAGGTAGGTAGCTAAACCACGCTAAACTGTGTAAGATAAATAATGAAACAAATTGTACTTAAGTTTACTCATCTTCAAATCACTTGTAAATATTGTAAGTAGGTAGGTATGTATGTAAACCCATCCAACCACTTTAGTCAGTGTTCAATATCTAATTAAGTACATAGGTACCCAGTACCTAATAAGTTCTTATCCAAAAAGGTGCGCCACTGAGACCCAACTCCAACCAGCCAGACTGAGTGAACGCGCGATCAAAACTAATTTGAAAACAAAACAAAACCCCCACCCTTCAACAGCAGTAAAAATGATAACCATGGTGTAACACTAAAAACCCATAGCATGAGGTTACCTCTTCAATCGGATAGCGCAACGAAAGGGTAACCCTATCGTTGCTAAAACCCAATGAAAGGGTTACCCTCTCCCATAGTGTTTTATACGGGATACCCGAACTAGGGGTAACCCTATCGAAATGCGCAGACGATGAAAGTGTTACCCATTGGAAGGGGTTAACCCAAACTCGGGGTTGTACGGTCCCTGGTTTGAATAGGCCTCCAAAGTACTGGAACTGGAACAATTTGAAAAATTCTGTCACCATTAGAATCCTACGATATCCCTGATGAACATCGGCTATAAAATATTTAACAAAAATTAGAGATCGGTATAAAACATCTATAATATAACCCGATGTACCTATGTGTGTGAGAATAATAAATTAAATATGTATGTGTTTGTGTGAGAGTAATAATTTTTTGAATTTTTTGTTTAATAATATAATAATAATAATAACTCATTTATTTCAGGCAACATTAGTCTAGTACAGGATGGTAAATACTTAAAAACTACGGCCCATATAAAATATATACCTTAATCATAACATACATAAAATAAACTTAATTACTAACACGTAATGTTGGCGACGTGTGTGACGCTGTAGGTATGTGCTGCGACCGGTAATCGCCCGCGAAAATGCCGGAACAATAATAATAATTATTTAATACCCTTATGAAGTCGCCCAGAAAGTTATACCTACATACTAATACTTTTGTAAACAGGCTTCCTCGCGATACAGGCTGGTCTCGTGCGGGCCGCCAGTAATATGTACCTATCTCTTGGCAAATAAATCATTTTGTATTTGTATTTGTATAAAAGGGATCTAATAAAATCGCAGGACCCCTTGTGGACGAACGTGCGTAAGCGCATGACGCCGGTGTTCACAGCGGCCAAGCTCCGCTCCTTCCAAGGCATGGTGCGCGCCAAGACTGCGCACCTGGTGGAGCGCATCCGACGGGAGACGGACAGCCAGGAAAAATTCAACCTGAGGGTAAAACGGGTTTTCTTTGCTTTTGCATCAATACCTGCTTACTTCAGACATTGGTTTATGAATGACGACACTCGACACTCATGCTGTTCTGCCGACAGATTAATCTAAGACAAATTTTTCGATTAATGGCTGGAAAAACCTTTATTTTATAGGTATGGCTATTGATAGATTTCAGGGCTGTGGCCGTTCGAAAAACGATGGGTGGTTTAAAAAATCAGTCTGAGGGTCAATCAGAATGCAATGAGCGAGATATACAGTATCGTTCTCAATTAGCAGGTGTAATCATTTATTGTAAGAAACTTGACTTGGCTAAGTTCTTGTTCGTAAGCTTATAGAAATAAAGTTATAGAAATCTGAGCAAGCACTAACATCATTTTCATAAAAATCTATCAAAGCATATAATTATCGTATAGTAAAAGGCCTGACAAAGAGTCTACAAACTGACCATCAATGTATGGAATCTCAAAATTATTTTTTCAAATGACAAGTGCCGACAACCCCTTCAATACACTCCTACGCGAGACGTCACTGCAGATCTTAGTTCCCCCACATAGAAATAGAATACCTTCTTGATGATATTTGGTTTTATGCACTGTTTAGAAGGCCGTGTGGTGCCGGCATAGAATTTCACCACCCCATCTCTTCCCTTGAGTGTCGTAAGAGGCAACTAAGGGAAACACACCGGGGGGCGGGCAGCAGCGCCCTCTGCAGAACAACTCCACCGAACAGCGATCCCCAACCCGCATGCCCAGCGTGGGGATTATGGGCATTAAACCCCAAATGATAATGCCATCTTTGGCGCTCATTATGGGAGGCCTATGTCCAGCAATGGACTATTATAGGTTGGTGATGATGACTGTTTAGACGAAGAATATCGAATTATCTATACGATCCTTCACTTCCTTACAGATACTCCTAACGGACTTTTCGACGGACGTGATTGGCGAGTCGGCGTTCGGTATCAAGTCCGAGGCAGTAAAGACGGGAGACAGCATCATCAGGAAAGTGACTCGCGACTTCATGGAGTTCAACTTGCTCCGAGGGTTGTCCTGGTCCAGTATCTTCTTTTTGCCTGAGCTGGTGGATTTGTCTGGGTGAGCTGGGCCTTTGTTCACTATTGCCAATTCCACCGCATTTCACAGATATGACAAGACAGCGGCGTTAAATCGCACAGAATTGTACCTATTTAGAATACATTGGTCAGGACATTCTTATACAATAGGAATTTCATAAAGAATAAAGGCCCTGGCAAGAGATCTAGATGTCTCATTGTCGTATACAGAGGGAACTCGATTCGAGTATTGAACAATGACTTAAGTCGAGTCGAGATAGACCTAGATTAAAGGTCAACGCAACCGTAGCTTGAATATTGTGTGTAATGTATGTGTTTTATTCAAAGTCATTTCCATTGAGTTATGTATTCAGTCATCTAGTACGAATAGCAACACGTGCTCTGCTTGGATTGGGGATTAATGATGCTGTGTGGATTGTTCAGAATTATTTATTTTATTGGACCTAACAAATATAGAACCAATTTTCCAAAATCCTATTTGATAGATATCACCCCAATATATTTGATAGATAATAGATAAGATATAAGACATCTTATAACTATCACATTGTTGGAGTTTCTGAACTGTAGACTCGCTCCAGACGAGAGGTAGTCAGTAAGAACTTACTTTATTATTTAAATTGTCGCTAAAGCTACTTTAAGTATTTTAATAATCATCAAAATTTTTATTTTCTGACCATGTATTCCTTCCTCTATCATATTCTTCTACAAAAATCCCATTTCTTTCACCACCTTCTCAATACGCACTGTCATCACTTCGCTAGAGGCATGCTGAGCTTCTTCCCGAAGGGCACGATCCGCTACCTGCGGCGGCTGTTCCGCGGCATGGTGCAGCAGCGCGGGCTGGTCTCCGAGCCGCGCGACCTGCTCGACGCACTCCTCAAGATGAGGCAGGACGCCGCTGCTGACGGCGAAGGTACAGCTTCGAAGAAGAGCATCCCTTCGGTTCGGTTATAATAATAATAAAATACTTTATTGCACACTTAACAGTAATTTACAAAAGCGATAAACTAAGAATAAGTGACAATGGGAGGTCTTATCGCTCAAGAGCGATCTCTCCAAGACAACCTTGAATGGATAGAAACGTTGGTTATACCTAAGATTTATTATCTAATCTAGTTAATATTATACCTGAGAGATCAATGGCTTCAATTGATCATCACAGAACAGTAACATCTCAACGGAATCATCATCAGCCTATATACATATATTAGTCCACTACTGGACATAGGGCGACTGTGATTGATGTGACTGATATGAGACTCACAAGCATAGCTCGTGCCATGGCGCTCAGAGCGCCATGGCACGAGCTAATAGCACGAATAAATAGTTATATTAATTGTAAGTAGGTAATAGTTGTTACGAAAGTTAGGATGTCTAGTCTAGATGAATGGATGCTTGTTACCTCTTCACGCCAAAGAGCTAAACTTCTAATCGGGCTGAAATTTTGCATAAAGATAATTCTAGGCCTGGGTTTTTATTGTATTGAATTAAATTCAATTAACTTTATTAAACACAAAAATAACATTACAGATTTTCTTAATCTAATGCGTTATTTAAGGCGTTCTAATTTACTTTACTACGGTCTAATTTAACATTTTTGAAACAACAGCATTTAAATACTCTAATATCCTAATATAAAATGTTCAAAAATTCAAAAATCATTTATTTTGCACAAGTACACATGTTTGATATGTTACATGTTGAACGAAGAGACGACAAAAGTTAAAAACTGCGGCGTAGTCACTTCGCCCGCCTCCTGACATGACTTTACGGTAGAGCTAGTATATAAAGTAAAGTAAAGTAAAGTTTATTATCCAGAAAAAGGCTTATAAAGTACAGTACATTTTAAACTTAAATGCTCTTTAGTATTATATAGTATTATATAATTAATAAAAGTGTGTTTACAATACTTACTTATAAATAATTAGGTACCTAAGTAAGATTACATACGTTAACGTAATTACGTTGTACGTACGTGTGTTTGCTTTCAGAGATAAGTGAAGACATACTCCTGGCGCAGGCAGCCATACTTCTCCTCGGGGGGTTCGACACGTCGGGAGCCACGCTGACCATGACCTTGTACGAGCTGGCGCACCATCCAGACGAGCAGGTCACTTCAACGGACCTATTTGTTTTATATAAAAAGAACAAAATTTTAAAAAAGAAATAAAATTTGGAACTCTTCCGAAGTTGGGATCCTTCGCATCTTCATACAAGATTTATCTTAGTAAGAGCGAGGATTTCGTTAACTTACTTATATATCAATATAACTATATAAAAACTCCGTATAAATTTATAAGTACCTACTTAGAAGTATAAATGTAAGTTTTCTTTGTTGGTGTCTCTATTTTGTAAATAAAGAACTTTTATTATTAAAAAAAATATATAATATATAATGTGATAAGATGACAAAGCAGTTTACAATCATATTGTAAACATTTTAAAATAAAGTTACAGTATTAAGCCAGATTGTAAACCTAGATTTAACAAAACAAGAAAAGTGTTGAAAGCATAGGTAAAACATTTTCCCTACAAATACTTAATGATAAATAAATGTCTTACCTTGTATTTTAAACATGGTATAATACATAGAAGTAAGTAGTTTAGCGTTGGTTTGCTTAGTTCTGTTTAGCGTTGACCATAAGACACCCACACTGTTCCCGTGGGTGTCGTAAGAGGCTAAGGGAGATTATACCGGGGAGCGGGCAGCAGTGCCCTTTGTAGAACAATTCCACCGAACTGCGATCCCCAACCCGCAAGGCCAGCGTGGGGATTGTGGGCAAATGTTGAATAATTCCATCTAAGACGCTCATTAGGGGAGGCCTAGAGGTCCAGCAGTGGACAATTATATGGTGATGATGAATGAATATACTTTTTGAAGGCTTATTTCGGACTAGCGAACCGGTCTGGCTTCGCACGGGTCCAACGCTGATACAAAAAACCTTACTCTTGAATCACACTATGTATTAAAAAAACCTATCTGTCTATCTATCTGTCTATCCATACCTACATATGGAAAACAGACAGACTAATTAACTATAAACGTTTGTCCTATTTTATTGGTAAAGATCTATATCCTTGTCAAACAATGTCTTGTCTTCCTTCTTAGGAAGGTAAGAAGGATGAAAGGACTGTAATAAGCTTAGGTTAAAGGATAAATCGATTTCATGTCATATTTCAGGAAAAACTCTACAATGAAGTACGGGAGAAAAAAGCAGAGATTGGAAATGCTGATTTTGACGACAGCCAGCTCGTTGAGCTACCGTACCTGAACGCTGTTTTGAAAGGTAGTCTACATTCCTATTTAAATATTTTTTCCTAGTTCTTGTCTTTTTTCAGTATTTTTCATTAAAGTCTATGTTATTTATTATTAACTTTTTATTCCATTAACTCGTCAACTTACTTTAGGTACATCATATTTTTAAGCATCCTATTGCGTTTTTAACATGCAAGTTTTTTTGTTTGTTTGTTTGTGCACTTTTTGAAGAAACTTATAATAATTATGATAACATGCACGGGTATAGGTAATAAGTTTCTCCAAAAAGTTCATAAATAAAATTAAAAAAAAATCCACTGCCGTGTAGGTTAAGGTTTTTGAGTGGCGACCGCGATGCAACGCAAAACAGAGTGTTGAGCAGTAGTTCTGTGGCGTTACTAAGAGACCATCCAGCTATCCATCTCTTGTTAGTGGATTTTTATTTATTTATTTTACATCGTCGTGATTATACCATGAGTCGGGGCATGGGAGTACCTAAATTAGAACCGCTATCGGCGTTGTATGGAGGCCTATATCCAGGAGGGGACGTGCCTGATATGATGTTGATGATGGTAACTCAGAACCTTTTGTGTTTGTATTGCAGAATCCCTGAGGAAATACCCGCCGATGGGCTGGCTGGACCGGATCGCGGAGAACGAATACAAGGTAGATATTATAGAACATGGATAGACAAGTGAATCTTTATTGATGCTTAATTACAAGTTTCCGCTGATAGGTGTAGTGTACCTAATTTAATAAAGGTACCTAACAATATGCAGCAACGTCTATCAATGGCACGGGAGTCGTAAAAGGGCAAAGTGCGCACACTTCTCTGAATGATTCTAGTATTGGGTTGGCCTAGATTGTTATCTACCTATAGCAGAATAGGGAAAGGTTCAACATAAACAAGGTTCGTTGTTAATCAGCTCATGTATACCTTCGTCAAACAACGACAGTTTTCATAGAATGACACTCTTTAAAGGTGGACGACTCACTCACGATTCCCGCCAAGACAATCGTCTACGTGAACGCGATGGGCATGCATTTCGACCCGGAGTATTTCCCGGATCCGAACCTGTTCCGACCTGAGAGATTCCTTCCAGAGAACGAGGCTAACATCAAACCTTTTACCTATCTGCCGTTTGGAGACGGCCCGAGGACTTGCATAGGTATGTAATAAACAGTATTTACACAGGAAGGAATAGCGAGCGGTCCCAGTAGTTTCTCAAACCTATACTAATATTTGGGCGTTTCTATAATAGCCATCCTAGCCGGACATAGAGTTCAGTATCCATTAGTCTATGATAGTAATACTCGAATACTCAGTTAAGATGTATCCTTTCGGAGATTTTCATTAAAAACTGTTGAAAAATCACGACATGAATCACTCACCAAAATCCTTAGTTTTAAGCTATGTAGTGATTTTATAATAACTAGTTTAAATACCAAAGAATAGCTTTTTGTTGATATGGACCCTAGAATAAGTTTTTTACCATCCATAACTGTTCTTTTGTCTGAATAAATGACTTATTAAATCCGCTTGTTTTTCCTCCAGGTCGACGCTTCGCCCAGCAGACTCTGCGCTTCGCCCTGTCCTCTATCGCCCTGAACTTTGAGATGCGTCCCCCGCCCGGAGCCACTCCCGTCGAGAACGTACAGTTCGAGAAAAACGGAATGTTCTACATGCCTACTGAGAAACTCTCGCTGATATTCACTCCTAGGGAATAGTTGGATATTATGACGACCTCTGTGGCACGATGGGCATAGGTGCCCCTGCGACGCAGGAGGTTGCGGGCTCGATTCCTGCCTCGGGATAAATATTTGTAAATACGATCTGCAATTAATTGTTCAGGGTGTTCTGGTCGTTTTCTATGTACCTATAATAAAAAATATCGATAAATGTACTCGTATATTATTATGTATGTCAGTTATCTAGTACCCATAACACAAGCTCTGCTTAGCTTGGGGCTAGATAATGCTGTGTGAACTGTCCAGCCTTATTTATTTATTTATTACACTGCTGGACTGGATAATTTGTCGAAAATCGGACACGATTTTCTAGACAAATTTGAATCTAGCGCCGGAAAATATTCGTGGAAAATAAATTACGTGAGATTATATCACAGAAAATTTAATAATAACGCCTTATTAATAAGATTTCTGTGTATTATACTTAATGATTTATTACATTGTAGATAGTTATTTAAAATATAGCACTATAGACTCTGTGGGGCACACAATATTGCAACGAGAATTAGATCAATTGCTTCAATCGTAAATACTAGTTCTAATTTGCTTCTGTTATTAAATAGTTCCTTTATTAAATAAACAAAAATGATCTTGAGTCAAAATAATAAAAGTATTATCAGCAAACACATGTAATCATAATAATAAATAAATAAAAAACCTAACTACCATTAGGCTTTCAAAATGTTTTAAAAACAAACAAAGAAAGCAAAGTAAAACATTTAATCAATAAGTATCTACTACGTACGTAGGTATCTATTTGCACACATCACAAAGGTTGCCGCATACCAACTCTGCGTCACTAGGAACCGCTCCAATGTCACCGACCACGGCTAGCGACATCCATTTACCTGAAGAATCATGAAGAATCATCCTGAGAATCATAAATCATCATAAGAATCATGAATCATGAAGAAATCATCCTCAGTTTATGCGCTGTATCCAGCATTACCTCGCAGTTTTACGTGATAACCTCACAGCCTATTCATTGATTGCAAGAAAGTTAACTTGTTGAGGATAGATTTATATTACGATAGTGTGTGTGTATCATAAAGCCGCCTCGCTAAGTTATTTCACTGCTTCAATAGTTCACAGCTGGACATAGACCCCTTGCGATCGGCATAATAATGGGTCTAGCATTGTTCCATCCAGCAGGTTTCTTTGTTACATTATCTGAAGAGAGGTAGTAGTGCATAACATACATTTACAAGAGAGAAGATAGGTTTGAAAGACTCCATAGGCGCGCGGATCGCGACGCGAACCTGCTAATGCTCACGAGCAAAGCACACGCGCGCCTTCCAACCCTTTGTTGCGGGACAAAAGACCAAGAACCTACGTGAACGGGGACGCGATGTGACGGCGTCATCGCCGCGACAAATATGCGACGGGATCCACACTCATGTTTCCCAGTTTCGCGCGCGATTGTGCAGAGAGTAGAGATCACAGAACAAACTAATATCCTATAGTTGCATATATAGGAATCTCTGATAACTTCGCTTGAAACTAACTTTATCTTTGCTCAAAATAAATGAAGGAGACTTATTCATCTTATTTACCTACTAGTTATTTGCATTTTAGAGCGACTTCCTGCCGGTCGGCCCCGCCATCCCCGAGGTAGAGACTTAGACACTTCGTTCGTACAGACGAAGTCGATAAGAGAATTGAAGCAGCGCGTCCCCATCTCCTACATCAAGAAGAGACTGTACTTAGTCCATGACTTACATTTAGAAGAGAGTTCCTGAGCCGTGAGAGACAGTTCCTCCGGACAGATGGAGTCTATGAGACAGTTCATGTAGCTGGCATCCCCCATATCCACGTCGTTATACAGTGAGAGCGCAAGGCCTTCTGTTATCCGCACAGGATCTTCGTAGTGGCGAGTCATCGCGAGCTCTGTGGATCGCAAATTATAATCTGACACATTTATATTGAAGACTTATAGAGGTAGTATCACGACTTTAGGCACGCTTTAATCAGAGTTGCGTTTGAGTAGGGACCTATTCAGGCGATTAATTGTAATATTGATAACAAATTCTAGTAAACTAGTGGCGTAAGGGGGAGGAGGTTGGTAATATTAAAAATATCAACTATTGACTTACTCAGATCGATTTGTTTCAATCAAAGTAAATATTATACAGATATAATGTATATGTACCATTTTTCCATCTAAAGGTTGCCAGGTGTAAGGATTGACGTCGGAGGCGAGTGAAACCACTGAAATCTAGATGATGACTATTGTTTATTAGTACATTATAATTTATAACACTTGTACCATAGATTAGTATAGTTATAATAAACTCACTTAGCCTGGTCTTCCCGAGGGCAAGCTGTGAACAAGTGAGAGTTTTGATGTTGGTGAGGAACTTGGCGGCCGTCACAGCAGCCTCCCACGCGGTCTTCGCTTTGGTCTTCACTAGTACGCCTGCAAAGCTCAGTTTGGTTTATATGAATAACAAGAATCATTTATTTGCTTAAAACATGAGTTTCAACCAGTACTGGGCGGAGTCTCCTCTGAGAATACCATAAATAAATAATGCTGGACAATCGACACAGCATCATCTAGTCCCAATCTAAGCAGAGCTTGTGTTATGGGTATATTTTGTACAAAATATTACAGAAACAGATATTTTTATTCATACCAAAACGACGAATTACTTATAAGTGTCTGGGCAACATCGGAGATCAGTGAGTAGACCGTGTTAAGGAAGGGAGGCAAAGTAAACCCAGGTGTTAACTCAGGAGCTCGACCTCAAGTAGCACTAACCAAACACGCCAGTGTCGTTGTAGGAGATGTTGAACGCGCGATAGGAGGTGTTAAAGTCTTCGCCGGCAAGCGCGCTCAGCGGCGGCATCGGGCGGCGGTCTATCAGATGCTGACCAACCTGCCAGCAACATTACGATTATACTCTACCAACACCATAACAATATCTGTACATGCAAGGTACCATACAAAATGTATGGCGCGAGTTACGTAGTCCAATAATGCGAGGGTTTAACAGCACAACGAACAGAAATCCTCAACTTGCCGAGCCTGTGGAAGATTCTACGCCTCTGGACGGAGTTAGGAAAGCGCTGGGTGGACATGTTAACTACATATTATACTAGGTTAATTCATTTTGTGGGGTAGTTCGTAAGGTAAATAAAACATTTTGTTGCATCAGTACCTATGTGCTATGGCCTATTAGCTGGCAAAGCGTCGGAAGCGAAGATCCGCTTTGTGACATTCAGCTACAGGACTATAAGCAAGTTCACATCATCAGCTAGGTCTACTGCTGCTCCTGGCCCGGTTGGTCTACTTCAGACAGACCTCTCACACCTACTATACCATACCTCGATCCAACCGACCAACTTGCTACCACAGAACTCTAATATCTGCTATACTAATTAATTTAGAAATTCTATAGTAATGTGACACTAACTTGTGAATTCCCAAACCCGGCCGCCGCTGCAACGACACTGTGTTTTAACAGGCACCTGGCAAGAGGAGGAATACTTTATAAGGGTTGACATAAGGGCATAAAATTTTTTCTAAGTGGATAAATAGCATTATACAAAGGAAATTACATAACGATTGATGTGCTGAGGAGATCCTGAGTTATACGGGTGTATTATGTTACCTGTGGTTGTACTAACGTTAGATCGCCGGTGCCCGCGCCGGGCACGGCGACGGCGATGCAGGTGTCGCTGCCGCTGCCCAGGTCATGCAGCTCGAAGCCTCCGCGCGGCCGGGAGTGCATCTCACAGCGTGATTCTGGCATCTCCTGAATAATTACGGCATAGTATAACAAGTGCCGTGTGGTGCCGGCATAGAATTTCACCACCCCAACTCTTCTCATGGGTGTCGTAAGAGGCGACTAAGGGAAACACAGTGGGGGGCGGGCAGCAGCGCCTTCTGCAGAACAACTACACCGAACTGCGATCCCCAACCCGCATGCCCAGCGTGGGGATTATGGGCAATAACCCCCAAATAATGATGCCATCTATGGCGCTCATTAGGGGAGGCCTATGTCCAGCAGTGGACTATTATAGGCTGGTGATGTTGATGTTGTAGTATAACAAAGTCGCTTCCCGCTGCCTGTTTGTCCTATATACCTATGCTTATATTTTTAACACTACGCAACAGATTTTGATACGGTTTTAATAGATATAATGGTTAAAGTCGATGGTTTTTGTATCGGCTTCAAGCTCTATGTTTATCTATGTTAGCCTAAGACGGCTTCGATTCGCAATTACAGCATCCCCATAACTATATTTTTTTATTATTATCTTTATAACTATTTGATTTCCGTTCAGCCGTGATCACACCTGATGGAAAATGTAGATATGGTCGACGGTGTATCACAAGGTCTAGACGACAACTATTCACTCTTGAAGAGACCTAAGTTAGTCTGAGAAACAGAACCATTCGATACGAAAATAATCAATTTTGCGCCTCGCCAACGTACCCGCCTGCACTGCAATTTCTCAGCCATATTCAAGGTATCCTCAAACGGCAGTCCGTAGCTGGCCACCGTACACCTGTCGGACTGGAAGTGGTCTCCCGCGAAGGTCACCAGCTCACTGTCCGTCATGCCGGCGACGCGCGCCTCCGGGCAGTAGATGGAGTTCGACAGGGGGCCCATGAAACACGCCGTTTGGACCTTCAATTCAATTCAAAAATGCATAAGGAAATTAAATATTTATCACAAAATTTTTCGATATCGGCGGGACTAGAACCCGCGGCCTTCCCGGCCTTTGGAGTCCCGCCAAAATCGATAATTTTTGTGATAAATATTTAATTTCCTATTAACCTGAGTGCGAGGGCTTACGCACTATAATAACAAAAATCTCAAAAATGCTTTATTACACCAGAAATTGAACACAACAAAAGAAATTACATAAGACTAGTACAATGGGCGCCTTATCGCTTAGAAGTGATCTCTTCTGGCAACCTTTGGATGGAAAGAATTATTTTCCTTTAAGAAAGATCTTTGGGGAAAGGAATTTTGGGGGGCGAAGGTGGAACTCCTTCAAATAGGAACAGAAGATCTCCTCTGTACTGGACTTCGTCCAATAGGCGCACTTAGTCCAGTGTTCTTTCGACCGACAGTTGATATCGGGTTGCCTATTGTGCAACTATTTCTGTTTTGTTCTGTTCTGCTCTATCTTGGTGTGCTATAATGAGTATCTGTGGTGTCTTAAATGTAAAATGTTAATCAGTTAGGTAATTTAATTCAAAATTAAATGTTTGTTGTTCACATTACGTTAATGAAGTTACGTAAATATTCATTAAATAAATAGCCCTCCTCGCTAACGTATGAAGATACCGAGCAGTTACTTATGGTATAATAAAAGTATTTATCTCGTAATAAAACTAAAACCAACGTCAGTCTTACCTTTTTAAGGTAAGGATTAATACAATTTTAGATAGAACAATAATTATTGCTCGTTCACGTTGGAACGCGCGGGCGCGGGCGCGGGTGCGGGCGCGGGGACGACGTGGCGAACTCATGTTCACATTGGCCGCCAGGCGTTTCTTTTTTTTTCGTTTCTAGCGACAAGTTCAAACTGGTTGAACTTACCAGGCGTCGGTCGTCGCGAGTCGCGAGTGAATCGCGCGCTCCGCCGCTAGTTCGACGTGATCACACACAAACGTCTCACGCGTTTGATATAGCCGCGAGCGCGCCGCGCGCGCTAGTCGCTAGTTGGCCCGCTACTTTCGCCGCACCTGCGTTTTGTACGTGAACACTTGCATAGTATGCAGTAGCGGCGTTAGGGTAGGGCGCGGTTGGGCGACCGCCCGGGGCGCCGGACATAAAGGGGCGCCGCAGGCGCCCCTTGTTTTTCTTCTCGCTCATTAAACGAGGCCTACTTACTCGTAGATAAAAAATAAATACGAAAAAAAGATTATATTGGCAACACTAAAATGGAAAGAAGTGTTAAAACGGAGCACTGCACTGCATGCATTAAATTTTACCGGGAATCCCCGACCATTGAGAAAAACATTATTTAAGTTTAAATTAGAGAGAATTCATGTTATATTTGGTTAAATTTTTTTCAAAAATCGCGACTCACAAAAATTGTATCCAAATGTATGGATAGCAATGCGCATAAAGTAATCCTGTTGTGTAACTAACCATTAATTATAGTGCGTAAGCCCCCACACTGCTAATTCTCCTTAAAATCACAAAAAAAATATTCGTCGAAATTCGTCTTTGAGCGCTTGGCGCGTCGTCGATGGCTTGCTTGCGCTCCGTGCCATTCGATTCCTATTGTGTACCTACATTGTATGTAAGTGAGTTAGGTGCTCGCATCGCATTCACATTACTTGAATTTCGTAAATTAATGGATGGATAAGGTACCTATTTTCTTGTTTTGCCGTAATTGAATTGCTCCCCCCGTTTTCTGTAATGTATTTAAAGGCTTTGCCAAACAGAACGCGTTAGAACGCCGCGTCAGTGCGCTAAGTTGACGCCGCGCTATAGCGCCGAACTGTGTTGTACTGTGGCGGTACTTTACTGTCACACAGAGCGGCGGCGGCGCTAGCCGTACCCAACGTTCTGTCGCGGCGTTAGGACGCTTTGACGCCGGGCGCTGTATTTTTTTACAAAATTTGTTTGTAACGTCCAACTAAAATACTACAATATGAGTGAAAAGCTAATAGAATTGGTTCGGAAACACCCCTGTTTATATAATACGAAGGATAATTCTTATAAAAACATGGCATTAAGGGCAAGAATGTGGGAACAAATTTTATTAATGTCGTGCACCCATATTCTTTTTCTCTGTGATCGTGATAAAGCTTATAAAAGTAATAATTCTTCCTCATCTGAATCACTCGACATCTCAAAAGCAAATAATATTTACAAAGACTGCTTGCTGCTAGCTATCTACACTACGCTCTGGTGAATGGTAACCTACGTTGCGAAGGAGCGTGACGCTAAAGTCAATTCGATGAGCGCGACGTTAAAACGCTTCGCTACTAACGCGTTCTGTTTGGCAAAGCCAGTCATAACATATTATTCTAAGCTTTTTGCTAGCGACCGAAAATGTCACAAAAAAATTTGCGGCTCGCTCCGCTCGCCGTTCATTCTTACATTTTCTAAGCTTTTTAACAGGCTGGTCCGGTTTTCTTTTTTATATCTACTAAACTTTTTTGTCATTTTCACCAAACCTCAAAATTACCACCGCTAAGCCTCTAAAATGTTCGTTCGGTAATCATAATCTTTTGTCACACTCTTGATTCTATATTACAGAAAATCCGATAAAGTTAAAAAAAAATGGCGGCTCGCTCCGCTCGCCGTTCATTTTTTAGCATTTTGGTCACTATACTTTACTTGCCTTTCGGAAATAGGTCAATGTCAAATTTGGCGGCGTGACATTCAATAAGTAGTAGGAGTTATTTTGTTCTTAATTTTCAAAAAACTAAATTGTGCTTACACACCAATTTATAAAACCTCCACTCACTGACATTTATAATGTATTCATTTTCAACCATTTCCAAAGGCTGCAAACACTACAATATGTGAAGGCTCGTTCCACTCGCTGTTATTTATTTTTTCATACTAGTATGTTTATTAAGTTATTTCTTTTTTAGCCTTTTTTGTATTTCTAACATTTTTGTCTTTGTTGCTGGCACACCATACCAAACTCCAAATTTACCAATCATCGCAGTCTTTGAAATATTCGGAGCTCTCCCTATCATATGTAGGTATTGTCACACTCTTGCATAATTATTTACAAAATATAGGAAAAATCCGATAAAGTTAAAAAAAATCGCGGCTCGCTCCGCTCGCCGTTACTCACAAAGAATTTTTATACATTTTATTATGGAAGGTTTTTGGTTGAAAACCTCTTCGGGTAGGTACTATACCAATCCACGCTATGCTGCAAATACACCATAGATCCTTTTTTTGCGAACCAGGTAAAAAGGAAAATTTTAAACACTTTCAGAATGAATTTGATAAAGTTAGGGTACCTACATATTCAAGGCTAGACCCAGGTACGACAACGACTTGCGAAAGACATTTACTAATTAGTTATTTTATTCATTTCTTATGTCCAACCGCGGACTAGCATATGAAGATGATGCATGTTGACTCGGGCGGGTCAAAGGCTCGACCTCCCCCCCCCTCCCCCCCCGAATAGTTACACTCGCACATGACGACTTGTTTCATATCGGTTTGGATTGCAGTTAGGGGGCGCCGTATAAATCTCGCCCAGGGCGCTGGTAGTGCTAAAACCGGCACTGATAGTATGCTGTATGTTTGATATTTCGTGACCGCGCCCGCGAGTTAACGTGATCAAGCACTTAGTATTGATTATTCTCAAAGCACTATTACGCTCTATCAAAGAAGTATTTGTCAGAAAGGTACAGTAAGACGGAAGGTATGCTGAGCTCTTTGGTTTGGATCTATTTTGGGGAGGCCTATGTCCAGCAGTGGACTAACATAGGCTGATGATGATGATGATTGGGGGACGCGGAACCAAAAGATCCAGGCTAGACTCAGAAACCCAGTTGTATGTTCGACATACAATTTTATACCATCATGTGGCAAATAAGCGCGCCTTTTACGGCCCGCTTGATGGGAAGCGGAAAGATTTTATTGTTTGTTTGCTTGCTCGAATTGAATAGGCTATTTTAGACGAATTGAAAAATTATTTCACCATTAGAATCTTACAGTGCCTATCCCTGATGAACATAGGTTACAGAATATTAAAAAAAAATTAGGGTTCTTTATGAAAACTAAAATAATGTTACCCAACGTGTATACCTACATTTATATTAGGTAGCCGTGCGAAACGGGGCGGACAGATAGAAGTTGATAAAGTTGGACAGCCGGTCCGTGAAACTCGTAATTTGGACATATTAGGGGAAGAGAATCAAATACACTCCATGCTCTAGTAACTCTAGTATTCTATAAGCATGTAGGTATAAGAAGAACTACTGAACTACTCCACTAAACTGCGATCCCCAACCCGCATGCCCAGCGTGGGGATTATGGGCAATTACCCCCAATGATAAGAACCGCCACAAAATGGCCCCCAGTTCCCGGCCGCCTCGCTATTCCTGGCCATGGTAGCGGCCACGGTAACGGCGGGGCAGGGGGTGCTAGGAATCTCCGGGCTACATTAGGCTACCACACCCCACACACACTGACCCTGGCAACGTTTAACGGACGCACTCTGAGGCTTGATCACCATCTAGCGCAGTTGGAAGTGGAGCTAGAGAACATTAAATGGCATGTTCTAGGGTTATGTGAAGTCCGTAGAGAGGGGGAGGACACTGTAACCTTAGACTCGGGCCATCTTCTCTACTTTCGCGAGGGTGATAAAACATCCCAGGGTGGCGTAGGTTTCCTCGTCAATAAGGCCCTCTCTAACAACGTCGAAGCAATCTCCAGTGTGTCGACCAGGGTAGCGTACCTGATCCTTCGGCTGTCTAAGCGCTGCAGCTTGAAGGTCATTCAGGTCTACGCACCGACCTCGGCACACTCGGATGATGAAGTGGAGGATATGTACGAAGACATATCCAAAGCCTTACATCACACCACCAAGGCTCACTTCAACGTTGTTATGGGGGACTTTAACGGCAAGGTGGGAACCCAGACTGGCAACGAATCCCGAATAGGCCCGCATGGTTTTGGTGTTCGAAATCACAGGGGACAAATGCTCGTCAACTTCCTCGAGAAAGAGGGGCTGTTCTTAATGAACTCTTTCTTTAAGAAACAGCCCCAAAGGAAGTGGACATGGCGGAGTCCCGATTCTGTGACAAAAAATGAGATCGACTTCATCATGACGGATAGCAAGCATATATTCAGAGATGTCTCAGTGATCAACAGGTTCAATACCGGATCTGATCACCGAATCCTTCGAGGCACTCTGAATATAAATTTGAAGCTTGAAAGAAACCGTCTGATGAAGTCCACGCTCCGACCGAACCCAATCCAAATCATGGCGGGCACCGAGAAGTTTCAGCAGCTTCTCGGGGATAGATTCGCTGCCTTGGAACCCGCTGATGACGCTGACGAGACCCTACACAATCTGGTAGAAACGCTGAGGGACGAGGGCATCAAGTTTTGCAAAAAGCAGCGTACTGGTAAGAAGTCCAAACTCTCGGATGAGACTCTTGGGCTGATGACAAAAAGACGGGAAACCACCCAAGCGACTTCGTCAGAGAGGTCAGACCTGAACAAGCGAATTGCGAAGATGGTACGACGCGACCTTCGGAGCTCCAATACACGCCTCATCGAAGAGGCGATAGAGCGAAACCGAGGGTCCAAAGTATTCACTCAGCAACTTGGAAGGAGCCACCTGACGAAGCTTTCAACGCACGACGGAAGGACCGTATTGTCGAAGCCGGAGATATCGGCCGAGATAAAGGACTTTTATGGCCTTTTATACGCTGCACATGCTCCCCGTTCCCAACGAGACGACCACGATTCTAGAGCCACCTTGATACGCCACTATACCGACGAACTGCCAGACATCAGTCAAGACGAGATCGTGTTAGCTCTGAGGCAGCTTAAAATGGAAAAGCCCCCGGTGAGGACGGAATAACATCAGAGCTTTTGAAAGCTGGAGGATACCCTGTTATACAGGGGTTACAGAGCCTCTTCAACGCCGTCCTTCACAGTGGGAGAACTCCAAAGGCGTGGAGTGGGAGTTTGGTGGTGCTCTTTTTTAAGAAGGGAGATAAAACCCTTAAAAATTATAGACCCATCTCGCTCCTAAGTCACGTCTATAAGCTTTTCTCACGAGTTATATCGAACCGTCTCGCCAGGAGACTCGACGAGTTTCAGCCATCGGAGCAGGCTGGGTTTCGCGGAGGATATGGTACCATAGACCACATTCACACAGTGAGGCAGATTATACAGAAGTCCGAAGAGTATAATCAGCCCCTGTGTCTGGCTTTTGTGGACTATGAGAAGGCCTTTGACTCCGTTGAAACCTGGGCTGTTCTACAATCCTTACAGCGATGCCAAGTAGACTATCGTTATATCGAGGTGCTGAGATGTCTCTACGAAGCCGCTACGATGAGTGTCCGAGTACAGGACCAGCAGACTAAACCGATCCAACTGCGCAGAGGAGTGAGGCAGGGGGATGTCATATCCCCGAAACTGTTCACGAGCGCGTTGGAAGATATGTTTAAGACGCTGGACTGGAAAGACAAGGGCATCAACATAAACGGCGACTACATCTCCCACCTGCGATTCGCTGATGACATAGTCTTAATGGCGGAGTCGCTAGAGGAGCTGAACCGGATGCTGGACAGTCTAGCTTCAGCCTCCTGATGTATCGGTCTTGGCATGAATTTGGATAAAACCAAAGTCATGATCAATGCCCACATTGATCCAAGACCGGTGATCGTACATGGCCACCTTCTCGAAATTGTTTCTGAGTACACTTACCTCGGGCAGATTTTGCAGTTGGGTAAAAACAATTTCGAGAAGGAAGCCAAGAGGAGGATCCAGCTAGGCTGGGCAGCGTTCGGAAAATTACGTCGAGTCGAGTCTTCTCGTCATCCATACCGCAATGTTTGAAAACGAAAGTTTTTAATCAGTGCGTCCTACCAGTCATGACCTACGGAGCTGAGACGTGGACACTCACGATAGGGTTGGTCCACCAGTTCAAAGTCGCTCAGCGCGCTATGGAAAGAGCTATGCTCGGAGTTTCTCTGAAGGATAGGATTCGTAACCAATTCATCCGACAGAGAACTAAAGTCATCGACATAGCTCAGAGAATTAGCCAACTGAAGTGGCAGTGGGCCGGCCATATTTCGCGAAGAACCGATAACCGCTGGGGTAAACGTGTTCTTGAGTGGAGACCGCGACTCGGTAAACGTAGTGTAGGACGCCCTCCGGCCAGGTGGGATGACGATCTGCGAAAGACTGCTGGCAGATGCTGGATGCGACAAGCCGAAGACAGGGCGCTATGGCGCTCATTAGGGGAGGCCTATGTCCAACAGTGGACTAACATAGGCTGATGATGATGATGATGATGATGTAGGTATAAAAACCCTCCGTCAATTTGCGTAAAAAATGTAGGTAAATAAAATAGATAATTACCATGTCTATGACACGTTCTTCCGGCGTGAGACGGATCAGATCTTTGCGGATGTTGTCCTTGCGATCGTCCACCTCCCAAGGCACGAAGCAGGGTCTGTACGTAAGGTAGCGTTTTATGCAAGATCAGGCTCTCGCCATATAATTTACCGTAAATATAGTATATATTACGATAGTTGATTTTTTCACAATATAATAGACACATTACAGAATAATAAAAATATTGAAAGTAAAGTAGCGATACAAAAAACGTGACTTTTTTGGATTTTTCCAAAGCACCTCTTGAACCGTAATAGGTTTTATTTAGATATTTTGATAGGGTGTATATAACTATTGCCGCTGTAAAACAGACAATAAAAATTATATTTATTAATAGGTCCAACGACCTTTAGTTATGTACGATGGTACGGTACCCTCCGTGTGCAAGTCGACTCGTAGTTGGCCGGTTTTATTAGATGACCTGACAGCTAAATACCGATGAGATAGCATGATTATACATGCCACATTTGATGATAAATGATGTCAGCCAGGCAGTAACGTTGCATGATGATCCCTGGCGCTTATTCCCGATTGTCCCTACCCCCTGCGTTCCTACTAGGAACAATCGGGAAAAAAAATCCCGATTATTCCTACACGATCAGGGTAGGAATAATCGGGAAAAAATATTCCCGATCATTCCTAGTAGTAACGAAAGGAGAAAATTACTGATATTTTTACCTACTGTTTTTCAAGCGAGAGAAAGACTTAAAATTGAACCAGCGTTCTCTAAAGTAGGTACACCAAGCGTTTTTTGATGTTGTTATGTGCGCTAGTACCGCTGACATCTTTCTTTAATTTTTTTAACCTATTTTCGATCAAGTTTTAATGTGTACTAAATGTAGTTTTGAGTAAGTACATAACAAACTTTATCTATTAAATAGTTATATTTATTATCTTTATATATGAAATCAGTCTTAACATCACAGGTAATCACAATAATTACAATGATTCACCTTTGTTTATTTATTAGTAAACAAAACAAGATCAAAAGTATATAATAAAAACTATAGTAATCATTAAAGAATAAAAATGTTATATATAAAAACTCCAAAATATTGTATAATTATATTGCTTTGTTAGCTACAGATATTTGTTTTAAAATCACCATTTTAATACAAAAATATTACTTAAACTTCTACAAAAATGTGTTCATGATTAACAAAAATATAGAAACATTACTAATATATATATTTTTATTGTAAATATTAACTTTAACTAAACAAAAGACTATTTACACAAAAAAACAGAAAAAAAATCAACAAAGACATGAAGTTATATATTTCCATGTCTCCTTTTTATACAAATAAATGCAACAAATCCACTAGAACTGCACTTTGTTCCGACATGGCTGAGGCATAGAATGGGACTGATAATTATTTTGGCATTCATTAGCAAGGGGTAGGAAAGGGGTAATGTTTGCAGGGGGTTGTCAACCTTTTTTTACCAGCGACAGGTAAAAGTCGCCAAACCTTTGCAGAACAAAGCAAAAGAACTGGTTATTTCGAGTTTAGGCATATAATACATTACATTAGTCAGATTAAATACTTTTTCTATGATAGTAATTAAAATATATAAAATAATATTTTTTTTAATGTATTCCAGATGTGAATTTTTTACTGTGTGCTTCATTTGTTGTTTGGTTTATAATTTCTATTTTAAAATATTTTTACTAATTGTTTAGCGGTGGTAGGAACAATTGGGAACTTTTTATTCCCGACTGTTCCTAGTAGTAACAGTCGGGATTTTTTTTCCCGATTGTTCCTAGTAGGAACGCAGGGGTAGGAACAATCGGGAATAGGCGATCCCTGGCAGCCGTATCCAGAACAGCGCTAGATGTAGGCCACACGCTAGCGGTACAAATCAGTCTCGCACCGTATGATGATTCCCTGGTGGCCTCATCGATAATATACCTGGCAGCCATGACAGTAGCTTATCAGTTGCGATGCGAGGTATCCCTCGCAGCCTTGAGAGAAGCTGATACCTGGCAGCCGTGTCCAGAAGATACGGCGACAGGGCCTTGAATACCGGGCGAGGACAGCGCAGGGTGTAGGCCACGCGCTGGCGATCCGAGGTGCAAGTCAGGCTGGCTCCGTGTTGCTGCAGCACGCGAGTCTTGTTGAAGCCCGAGAACCCGCAGCCGGTTCCAGATGAAATGGAGCGCAGGAAGTGAGACGCGCCGAGTTGACTGCCCGTCTCGTGACGGGAACCCACCTTGAGAAACGCGGCCAGTTATTCTGATAGATATTTTTTATCGTAACCTTAGTCTCTCGCCTTGACGAAAAAGAAATTAATTTAATCTCAATCAGACGAATAAGGTAGGTTAGGTTTCCCTTAACCAGCCCATATGTGATATGTGAATTTCAATTGCATCTTTTATTAAACAATACCTTATTAGCGAAGCGACCAGCCCCGTCTTTTCACGGGCACAATGCTATGTTATATGTACCTTAAAACCCTCCTCTTGAATTTCTCGAGGTACCTATCTATGAAAGCAAACTGCACCTAAATCCCATATTGTGTAGTTTTAAAGATAGGGCATACGTAGGAACAAACAGACAGTGGAAGCGACTTTGTTTTTATACCCTAGTGACAACAATTTTCCAGGAGATAGGTACCTGAAACATTACAGTGCAGGCGGACATCTGCGTGCCCAGGGGTTTTAGAGTCGCCACCTTGATGCCGTTCCTCAGGACAGACTGCTGCAGGTCCAGTGGACCGTACAGAGGCGCACCCACACCACGGCTCGCTGGACTACTCCGCAGATTTCGTACTTGCGATACCATAATCGGCTTTAGGACACTCATTTTGGAAAATTTTGCCTTTGCTGGTGAAGCTTTGTTTGTAAATTGTCCAAAAAATTCTGACTATTGGCGTTGTCAGTATAATGAATATTGTCAAGTTGACATTGATATGTTTGTGTAGGTTTTTATCGGGAAAGGGGTTGTTGTTTGATTTCAAAAGATAGGTTCACATCATCATCAGTCCACAGGTGGATATAGGCCTCCCCTAATGAGCGCCTGTCTTCAGGTTGTCGCATCGTTGTAGCTTAATAATATGTTATTTAAATGTTATTTTAACAAACAAATATATTTTTTACATTAGGTAACATAAAGATACCTATGCAATTAAATATACTGATGTGGTGCCTAATTAAAACAATAGCCTCCTTCTGAAACTTGCACAGACATTAATCAAGTCAAGACCCCTCCCTAGATGTCGTTGCTATAATAATAATAATAATAACTTTATTTCAGGCAACAAAGAAGGTTTACAAAAAGTAACTTAATTATAAAAATTCGAGCGTGCTAAAGAAGCGTTCGATCGCTGGATATTGGCTTCCTACTTAAGTTCTGAGCCGTCTCCATTATTATATCTCCGTAACGATTGCAGCGTTACGAAGTCCTCGGTCCATCATGAGTTGATGGTCAGATGGTCTTCCAAGACCGCGTTTCGCGTTGCATCGCGGCCTAACCTTTCCTCAACTGCCCATAGCGGTTAACAGTTCAATAAAATGCGGTAATTTCATAGAGCAGCTTGAAATGCCCATAATGCGCGTTATTCATGCTACTTAGGTACCTACCTAGCTACATGTATTTGTGTGTACTATGTTCTAGGGCGTACATCTATAATTGAGTTCCGTAATTATGAGTAAACATCTTGCCTACAATAATAAGATAACCCAGGCCTTGGCGTGCCTTCAAGGCTGAGCTAGGTTACAGGGGGTACCTTTTACCCATTGAGCTCGTATTCGTACCTACTTGTATAGACAATATCCATTAGTCGCATAGTGCCCGCAGTTTCACACGATCACCGCAAAATGTCAAGCAGAAATCACTGAATGATTTGTAAAAAAAGTAACTTCACGTTATACATATATATTTGATATTTAGTGCCTTTAGTTTATATAATATTAGAATTTTAGAATGATGTGTCCGCCTGTTATAAGTGTATATATGTATAAGAACCTTAAATAAATGCCTAAGTATAAGAATTTGTCTTAAATACGCTGTTGGCGTTCCTTAATTATATAACTTACCAAGGAAGATCCTGTCGTAGTAGAACTAGCTAGGCACCAATCAGTCTGATGATTTGACGCATTAGTTTTCGCGAGCGGAAATACAATATTTTCTGCGATCTGGCACTTGCAATCCCACTTCTGTCGGTCCTATGCCAAAGGAATCCCCTCTGTCAATTTTGTACTACATTTTTTCTTCGGAGCCTCAGCCAACTATTGAAACTTAGATTTTCTTTCTATCATTGAACTACCTGTCACTTTTATTGTTTTATAATTATAACATAGCTTAAACATTTGAGTTTTACGATGTTTAAATATTATGTTCTCTATCACTTCTCTATTATTTTCCGCAATGGAAAATGTGACCACAAATTTTGTTCTTTAGATGCCTGACCGTTTGACCTGATTGTAGAGCGGATTTCCCTGATGGCATAGCAAAAAAAACATTTTTAGAAACTAGATTCAGCAGCACGTTTCGTACGCGTGTTTTGGAGTAAAAATGTAAACATGTTTTTCAGGTCCAGATCTTTATGTGTGCAAAATTTCAGCCCGATAGATTCAGTACTTATTTCTGGCGCTGACTTCCGCTAAATATCTTCAGAGCGGAACCAACTTCCAACCTATTATTATTAGTAAGAAGGTAGTACAAAATTAACCGAATCAATCAATCGCGGCGCAGGAACTAGGTCTTTATATATTTGCTCTACTTTTCTGTAATACTTAATTGTGTTTAATTGAATGTCCAGAACTGCTAATTTACCACAAAGTTTAGCCATAGCCTTGAGAGATAGCGTGATTTTATCAATTATAGACCATTGGGAAACAATGAAGATTAAACCACTTTACATAAAAATTACGAGAAATTAGATTTTACAAATGAAATTCATTAATTTCATGGAACTATCTCAATTCCTGACACATCAAGAAGGTGGCCATGTTATGGCTTTTTTGGAACTTTTGTAACAGCGCTTTTTTTTTGCTTTTTAATTAACATCCTGACGTTAAAAATATACTGTCTTGATATAATATAATAGAAAGTCTAGGGTCCCTAAATGGACACAAAAATATTACCTATCCCCTTATTCTTAGATAGATTTATAAAAAAATTATGCATATAGGTACTTACCTACCAATATCAAAACGTTGCTGATGGATGATGATTGGTTGATTGGTTTTCAAAATTTGGACCGAACTGTCACAGATTTGACTATTAGATCCTCAAAAATAAATTTAAAATTATTTTAGTCTTACTGACACACATTCAGACTTGGCGGTAATTTCTTTCTAAAATCATAAAATGCTATGTGGATTATCCAATATTCTCTTTATTTATTAACTTATTTTATTCAATTACGTATGGCTTGACACAACAATAAAACGCAATTTAATTTTAATCGTGTCCAAAGTGAGGGCTGCTGCAATAAGCATGATGTCCACTCAGATGATTCTTGGCAAACAATGTTTTTAAATAATGTTTTAATTTTAAACACAAAGCGTTTTAAAACCACCAAATATAATCGATTTGGTTTAGTACTCAAATTACTAAATTATAATAGGTACTCAAATTGTTGAATAATTAAAAATCCTATACAAATAAAAATACAACATAACCTACAACGAAACTTTTGAAACTTACACGGTTATTAACTCTAAAGGCATTTAAGCCGGTATATTACTACAACAATACCTAAAATTTAAATGATTTAAATCACGAACAATGGTCGCCCTACAAAGCCTCCTCTTGCTCCGTTATCGAACCAGAGATGTTTACGAGAGCGCGTTATTTAAAACACAAGCTACCTGAAAACGTTTTAGTTGATCAGCTGCTTCTGAACAACCAAGACCTTACTCGCAACCGTAGTCAAAGCTAAAAGAACCCCCCGCACTGCATCTAAAATTCGCGAAAGGGTGAGGAAAATGGATTTTAATAAATTTGAAGATGGACCAGACTACCCCAAATTCCTAGACAACAACGACCAACTAGGACATTTCCGTCAGAGATTCTACATGAAGCAGGGGACGATATACCTCTGCGGGAATTCACTTGGACTTGTTTCTAAAGATGCAGAGGAGTCAATATTAAAGGCGTTAAATCATTGGAAGAGCGAAGGAGTGAAGATATGGAACTGTGAAGACAGCAAGTACTATTTGTACTCGGATGTCCTAGCGGAACTCATGGCACCGCTGGTCAACGCAGCCCCCGATGAATTGGTCATCACTGGGTGTACAACCGCCAACATACATCAGGCTATCAGTACCTTTTACAAACCAGATAAAAGGAGATACAAAATCCTCGTCGATAACCTCAACTTTCCAACTGATAAATACGCAGTGGATAGTCAGGTTAGGCTAAAAGGATATGAGCCAAAAGACGCAGTCAAAGTAGTCGAGAGTCATGATGGAAGATTCCTGGATGAAGAAGACATTATCAACGCAATGACGGACGATGTAGCAATAGCCCTCCTATCTACAGTTCTGTACCGAAGCGCACAGCTGCTAGACATGAAGCGAATAAGCAAAGCCGCAAAGGAAAGAGGGATAATCATGGGCTGGGATCTCTGTCACGCCATAGGCGCTGTGGAAATAGACCTCAAATCAATCGACGTGGATTTTGCAATCTGGTGTACATACAAATACTTGAATGGTGGACCTGGCTCGGCCGCAGCTATGTATATCAATCGAAAACACTTCAAAAAGCTGCCAGGAATGGCCGGTTGGTACGGGAATAGAAAAGAGACACAGTTCTTGCTGCGACAAGAGTTCGACCACCAGCAGTCTGCGAGCGGGTGGCAAATAGGATCGCCTTGTATATTATCAATGGCGGCCTTGGAAGGTTCTCTGAAGATTTTCAATGAAGCTGGTATGGTGAATGTACGGAGGAAGTCGCTTCATATCACGAGGTATATGATGTATCTGATAGAGAAGGTTGGTTGTGGTTTTGTGATAGGAAACTGTAAGGAGGATGCCAAGCGCGGCGGCCATGTTTGCGCGGAGCATGCCGAGGCGTACCGGATCAGCCTGGCGTTGAAGGCCCGAGGGGTGGTGGCTGACTTCAGAGAACCGAATGTTATTCGCTTCACGCCGGTTGCTCTGTACACTAGTTACGAGGATGTATATGATTTGGTGACTATTTTGCGGGATATTGTGGAGACGGAAGGTTTTAAAGAGTTTAGTTTTAAGAGGGCCCTCGTTGTTTGAAAGTTTTTTGTTACTTTTGTTACTATATTACGTTTCTGTTATATAACACATCAATCTTCTGTGTAAGAACACAAATAAAGATTAAAATTGTAGTTTAAGGGCTGTTTTAAACTATAAGGTAGTTAACTAATAAACCTAGTTGAAAAAAACAATATTAATGTGGTTTACTTTTATATTTTAAATTCTAAATTGGCTTATACTATGGGTAAAGCGGTGATGTGATCACAATTTCCTGCATCACACATTCACAATTTCTAGATTTAGAATGATTGAACGAATATTATTGTGTCAGAACAATTTCCTCTGAGATTTTATCATTCTTAATCACATCACAGCCTGTTTATAAATTAGATAATAATTATGTAAAATTATACAAACAAAAATGTCAGAATATTTCAAAGTAATGCCGAGGAGCAGTGACCAAATATTTTTGAATATTTTTCGTACTTACAACTTATTATGGACGTTGCTACGGATCCTAAATATAACCTTAATATAAAAACACTTTCTCTATTTAATTTATTTATTAATATTTACAGTAATTTACATCACAAGAGCAATGCTGTATGGTGGTGATACAACACCGAGTAAAAACTAATGCGAATATCTTTCATATAACGCCAATAGTCTAGAAAAAAGTTTAATTAATCGGTTCCTCAAAAGACCAACCAATAAGAAGCTAGCTGTAATCTATCGACCAATAAAAAAGTTTCATTGGTCAGTTGCTCAAAGGACCAACCAATAAAAAGCTTGCTGAAATCTGTCGACCAATGGCGTTATCTGAAAGCGGCACAAGGAACTAGGTCAGGACTGTTTTACAACTACCCTCATTTACGGTTATCTACCATGAGAACATTATATACGGAAAGACCTGCAATTTACTAAATTCCATTATTATAGATACACTAAATAGCAAAAACCTTTCACATAATTTTCTTAGGTGCGCACCGAATAGACTTGGCAGTTGGCACATTCAAATCCTACGTCACTCAATAAAATTTAAACTCCAGGGTTAAAACGTAGATAAACTAATACAGATTGGGGAGTATTACATACGTTACTTATAGAAACATATGAATGTATCTATTGAAGACATTCGTATCGTTTTTATTATACTACAGTTTAGACCATGTATTTTTTTGTATTTTTCAAAGTACAGTGATGTTCATCGATAGTTAGACCTAGGTTTAGTTTGAAGCCAATTTCCATGAAATAGAAATCTTCTGGTTTAATGAAGATAGTACGATGTTATATCCATAAGCTTAATTTTGTAATCGGGTCTCCCGCAACACAAGCCTGTCTCATTCGGAGACCAATCGTGCTTAAAAGATCAAGTCGCGTTGATATTTGGATTAAAAGTGACAGCTGTCAAATACGATCTAAAAGGTTTCCTACATTCAATCAAAATCATTACCGACGCAACTTATAATAGCAATTAATTTTCTATTTATACGTGTATTCGACAAATACATGTTTTTTATTATATAAAAACTACAAATACTATAAAATAAAAACTGCTTTAATGGATAAAACCTGTTAGGGTGTAACCTATCGATGACGTCACTGTACAAGTTATAACTGCAGATGCCGAGATGAGATAAGACAAGTAATTTGGGGAGTTTCCTATATTTTAATAGCTAGACCTACCGGAGCGTCGATTCGTACGTTAGTTCGTCACCACCATACGGGCGCCGGCCGCGGAGTCACTCAAAGATCCGGGTACTGCAAGCTCTGTGAAACAAACAAATAATTTAATATTAGCTTTGACAAAGTAAAGAAAATTTTGTTTTAGACACAAGATCTATAATGAGAGATACAAATCACAATATAAGAAACTAAACAGAAAATAGTCAAACAACGTTCCTGCGAGAACATAAACAGTAACACTTAGAAGCTTGGTACACACAACACATTCAATCGAAGCTCGTTCTGCTTGCTCTCAATAGGTCATGTGTCTGAAAATCTGTGTTTTTGCTTCGTCAGCAAAATATCACGCTGAGCCAAGACCTATTTGACGTACTCCAGCACACATACACATTTTACGTAGATTTTAATAAGAGAAGGCACCTATTGATTGTTCATAGTACTAAGTAGTATTTTATTTTGCTTTGTTTTTAGTAGTGTACTGTTTAATCGTTATTGTATTTTGTATGTGTGTTTCTGAAGTTTCAAATTAAGTTATATAGATAGATAGATAGCGTTTATTAAAAGAAATTATGGCATTTTTATGATTAGTAACATCTTAAATCCTAAATTAGGTTTATACACTAGAGTTCTCTACTATAATAATCCAAAAAAGAAAAAAAAAAATCGATTTATATAAAAACTCTAAAGGCATTGAAGCAGTGCTCAGGCTTGTGATTAAAGCGCCTGAGTCTACTGTGCCGAACTCCGAACAATAACAGCAAAACTAGCAGTGAAACCGCCCCGACTCATGAATCGATCTTCACCTTTACGGTTTCTCGTGCTGTATGATATTATCATGGAGCAACCATGATAATATCATACAGCACGAGAAACCGTTTTTACTCTACAGGAACTGCAATTAGAAACCATTCGTCACCCTCCGTATTAGCCAGACCTTGCTCCAACGGACTACCATATTTTTCATGATTTGGACAATCTTCTGCGTGATAAAAAGTTTTCTTCTCAGGAGGCAGTACAAATTGCTTTCTCATAGTTTGTCGAATATAGATAAATTAGAGTTATATCGCAAAGGCATAAATGACCTTCCTATTAGATGGTAGCAATGTTTAGATAATAATGGTAATTATAAAATTTAAAGAAATAAGTATTTAAATTTTTCCGACGGATTGTTGTACATTGCGCGAGAGATTAAATTTTTCATCCTCAGTAGGAATTCCATCTGTGCAGTGGTATCAAAGTTATGACTCGCCGCTTTTTTTTTGTTTCATTGTTCAATTTAAAAATGAACAGACGAAAGCCGTTATAGCCATATAGCCTAGTCTTACGGTTATCTTTTTTTTTTACTCTTGTGTAAAAAACACGTCTTTACTGGTCAGACATCTTCTTTTTCCTTAAACGATTAGTGAATTCTGACTCGCCGTTTTAAGCGCTACGCTATGCCAGGCGGGAGAATAACGTGGGCGTTCTAATGACTCTATAGGGATGTTCGATCTACTGGTGAGAGGAGATAGAGGCACGATATACATGGCATGCTTGTGCGTCGATCTACTCTAGAGCGGGCGACACTCGCGCGGGACCCGCGCAGACGCTTTGAGCGCTGCGCTTGCAGGCGGGATAATAACGTGGACGTTCTAATGACTCTACAGGGATGTTCGATCTACTGGTGAGAGGAGATAGAGGCACGACATACATGGCATGCTTGTGCGTCGATCTACTCTAGAGCGGGCGACACTCGCGCGGGACCCGCGTAGACGCTTTGAGCGCTGCGCTCTGCAGGCGGGATAATAACGTGGACGTTCTAATAACTCTACAGGGATGTTCGATCTACTGGTGAGAGGAGATAGAGGCACGACATACATGGCATGCTTGTGCGTCGATCTACTCTAGGGCGGGCGACACTCGCGCGGGACCCGCGCAGACGCTTTGAGCGCTGCGCTCTGCAGGCGGGATAATAACGTGGACGTTCTAATGACTCTACAGGGATGTTCGATCTACTGGTGAGAGGAGATAAAGGCACGACATACATGGCATGCCTGTGCGTCGATCTACTCTAGAGCGGGCGACACTCGCGCGGGATGCGCGCAGAAACTTTAAGCGCTGCGCTCTGTAGGCGGGAGAACAACGTGGGCGTTCTAATGACTCTACAGGGATGTTCGATCTACTGGTGAGAGGAGATAGAGGCACGACATACATGGCATGCTTGTGCGTCGATCTACTCTAGAGCGGGCGACACTCGCGCGGGATGCGCGCAGAAACTTTAAGCGATGCGCTCTGCAGGCGGGAGAACAACGTGGGCGTTCGCATCGCTCGGTCTGGGTCTGCCAACACATATATTAATGGAAAACGTCCTTCTGTGGCGAAAATATGTAATTCATTGAACATTTTGTAGCGACTCTGCAGAGCAGACCTAGTTCGGTGGTAACTACGGTCGTAAACCCGCCTGCCGAGCGAGGGTATTATCGCAAACGCCTTCAAACTCAAATTTAATTTACTTTTATCAAATATTGTATGACAAAGTGTCCTCCCTAACAACGTTATTTGTTGATTGGCGTTTATTTCTGTCATTTAAACATTATGCAGGTACTTAGTCTGCAACATTATTTCAGTGTTTGACGATACTTTAAGTCACTTGTGGTAGTGAAGTATTGAGGTGTGTATGGTTGTGTAGTGTTATTGTGGTGTACATAGTTGTGTAGTGTATAGAGTTATTAATGGTGTATGTACAGTTCTGTAGAGTATAATTATGGGTTAAGTACAGTCGTGTTATTGTGGTGTACGTACAATTGTGTAGTGTGTTCGTGTTAGTGTGACGCACAGTTGTGTAGAGAAGTGTTATTGTGGTGAGCGTATAATTGTGTAGTGTTTTAGTACGACGTGTGACGTACAGTTGTGTAGAGTAGTGTTGTGGTGTAGGTACAGTGGTGTGTGTTACGTACAGTTGTGCAGACGCACTCCGTGCCAGTCGTCGAGCGGCGGGTGCGCGGTCTCGGCGCGGGGCGCGGAGGGCGAGGTGGCGCGGCGCGAGACGCGCGGGGACTCGCCCGCCTGCACGCAGCCCGCGTGGATGTGCACGCCCGCGATGTCGGACCCGGGGATCTCGAACATCACTTCGAGCAGGAGGTTCTCCTGGTAACATAATCAACATTATTATAATAATGCCGCGAGGACTTAAGAACGATGGTGGGATCACAGGTCACTGCGAACTGAACCATCATCTTTTCAAGACTGGCGCCACAGACAGCAGCCCATGTCGTGGCTGCTTTTAAGAAGAGACTGTGGAACACGTTGTAGTACACTGCAAGGCTGCAGAGGAGGCCAGACGGAAAACCGGGTTGATGAGTATCATCAAGGCATCAACCATATCACCCACAGAAAAACATATTCGAAGCTGTCAATCACCAAAGTTCCTGCTCC
>OZ007536.1:11675896-11850225 GCA_963931895.1 Eupithecia pulchellata
CTCCTCGCCCTCCGCGGCGGCCGACTCCAGCGGGCTCGCGTCCGCCGTCGCCGCCGCCAGCGCCGCGCGCCGCCCCGACTTGTTGTCCCACGCGCCGAAGCCAAGGTATTTCTCGTTGTTGCGACGTTGGACTAGTCTGGAAACGTCCGTTGTTCAAATATAGTCAGTGTACGTCTAGACGATGTGCGTAGAAATGAGGAATAGGGGAGGTTCTAATAGACAGCCTTGAGGTACACCAATAGTTTTTATTTCAATTAATGCTGATAGATATTGTTAAGAAACCGGTGAAGGCCGCTTTCAACTTAAATTCTTATGAATTTATGTGTAACACCTAAAATGATGACGGATTTTTTTTTGTAATGTTCCAAAGTGATAATTTTCTGTAACTAAAGAGAAATAAGACAAGAAAAGCTATGTTACTTACTATTACGTCAAATATATATTTTTTGCCGTAAAAGTATGCAAAATGCAATTCGCTCTCCTGCTAGTTGGGCGACGATCTGCGAAAGACTCCAGGCAGATGCTGGATGCGACAAGTTGAAGACACCATGTCTTCAGCTTTTTGCATCCAAATGACATCCGCTTGACATCCGCTATGACGCCGATTATGGGAGGCCTATTTCCAGCAGCGGACTAACATGGGACGATGATGATGAAAGAGTCAAAAGCTTCAGAAAAATCTATACAAGTCTCACCTATCTAATCCGTTATAGGCGCCGCTGGCCACAAACAGTATATTGGTGGTGTCGACTTGCACGGCGTCGCCGCGCAGTTTGCGTGAATTCCGCTCCGGAACCGAGACCACTGCGCCCTCTAACATCTTGAGCATGCCTTGTTGCACTCCTTCGCCTGTAATGCCACAAACAATATACATAAATAAATGGCGCAATTTACGTACTCGAATTCAGACGAAGAGATGTGCGAGTTTTGTCGCAGGGCGTCAATGAATGTGGCTACCTCCACAAAATGTTTCCATGCGTACAGGCTTAAGAAGAACTAAAATAGTTTCAAGATGTGGCATGTGATAATGTGATAAATAATACAATACTTGCGGTAACCGCTTTCCATCAGGCGGTCGGCATGCTTGTTTGTCAGCTTGGTGATATAAAAATAATGTAGACTAATTACGTATTCTTACATAAATGATTGATTATGATTGTAGCGCAGGACCGTGCTAAGGGCACTAAATTCGAGAGGCATATGCACAATGGCACAGCAGTGGTTAAATTACGACATAACGGACATTTACCATTAAGGGCAGAGCAAGACTTCTTATTCTTACCGTAATACAGTATTCACGAACTAGGAGGACAGTCACTCGACCTCGGGTAATAAACCTAATACAACCTACTATAAATTGTTACCCCAAAAAGTAGTGCTACTTTACTGTATAAATAAACTTAACTTTATTTGATAAGCCAAACTGTGTGTTCCCTATGCTGCTTTTAACTCAGATCTTACCTCCTACATCCCTCAACTGGTGAATGCCAGGCACTGCGCCAATTTTATCCACTTCGTCGAGAAACACGATGCCGGTTTGCGCTCGCTCCACACTGAAAAAAAAAATACATTTAGGAATTATACTTTGACCTAAGAAGGATTTATGTGCCGGATAACTAGTTAAAGTATAATGTGAGAGCTTGCAATTCTAAAGTATTAACAAAAGGGAAGTTGGTATACGTGAATTTGACGCCACTTAATGACTGACAGTTCATAGAGAGAATCCTGGAGAAATCTGTCGGAGGCTAGAAGCCAAATGGGTCTTGTGAGGCAGACTCACCTTAAATTGATGTCGAGGGTATAGTAACGATAGCAAAGGGTTCTTTAACGGTAAGGCCGACTCACTTGAAGTTAGCGTCCTGTAAGAGCTTGGCGATGACGCTCTCGATGTCTTCGCCGACGTAGCCAGCCTGTGTCAGCGTGGTGCAGTCGCAGATAGCGAAGGGCACGTCCAGGCATTGCGCTATTGTTTGAGCTAGGAGGGTTTTGCCTGTACAAACAATACCAATATTAATCTATACTAATATTATAAAGAGGAAAGATTTGATTGTTTGTATGTTTGTTTGAATTGAATAGGCTCCGAAACTACTGGACCGAGTTAAAACATTCTTTCACCATTAGAATCCTTAATTTTCCGTGATGAACATAGGCTATATAATATTTTCAAAAAAGTTAGGGATCCGCATGAAAAATTCAATAATTGAACCGTGGGCTGTATATTAAACCTCTTTTTCTATTATGGCGCGTCAGAATAGAAAAAGAGGTTGTATAGCGCACGGTGCTTGCTTTTTCTCTACGGCCAGTGTCAGTTTTGGAATGTCGAGTCAATGTCAAAAACCAGAATGCTGTTAAAAAAAGTAAAGATCCGTATGAAAACTGTGAAACCCATCGTTTTAGTGTGTATAATTTCTGGAATTTTTGTTTAATACCCGTGCGAAGCCGGGGCGGGCCGCTAGTTAATAATAATAATAATGCCGGACAATCCACCCAACATCATCTAGCCCCAAGCTAAGCAGAGCTTGTGTTATGGGTACTAGATGACTGATATACATAATACATTAATGTAATAAATATTAAAGTTTAATGTATTAAGAGGTATAATTTGTTTTGTTGATTGTAATGGGAATCTTAGGAACTACATCATAGCTTGGCGTTATCTTTCGTAAGAGGATGAAATGTTGATGAACTTCTCATTGAGCTGAAATTTTGCAGAGGTAGTTTTAAGATTTATTTAGGCAATTTTTATCGCAAACTAGGGGCCGACCCGGCTTCGCACGGATATTTAACAAAAATTATTAATTTTTACACATACTCACACAAATACACACGTTGGGTTACATTATTGAAGTTTTCATACGGATCACTAGCTTTTTTATATAAAATTCTGTAGCCTATGTTCATCGGGGATATATGTATAATGCAGGATTCTAATTTATTTTATTTCTATTATAAGGTAGGTAAGATTAATATTAGGTCCTTACATATGAAATTGGCGTTTTTCGTACTGGCCACTTTAATCACAAATTTCTCCTCTTTGGAAGCGGATCCATCGCAAACCACGTCCGAGTTAGCTGCAGGCTGCGGTGTTAGTGATAAAACTGTTTTAATTCACTTGAAGCAAATTGGGAAGATTAAAAAGCTTGAAAGGTGGGTACCTCACGAATTGACTGAAGCAAACCGGCAAACGCGCGTCGACTGCTGCGTTACATTACTAAACCGGCACAATAATAAAGGTATTTTAAACCGAATCATTACCTGTGATGAAAAATGGGTTCTTTACGATAATCGGAAGCGCTCAGCGCAATGGTTGGATCGTGGCCAGCCAGCCAAATCCTGCCCCAAGCGAAAATTAACCCCAAAAAAGTTACTTGTAAGCGTTTGGTGGACTAGTGCCGGTATTGTTCATTACAGTTTTCTCAAATCTGGCCAGACTATTACGGCTGATGTCTATTGTCAGCAATTGCAAACTATGATGGAAAAGCTAGCGGCTAAACAACCTAGGCTGGTCAATCGCTCCACGCCACTGCTGCTTCACGACAACGCTAGACCACACACTGCGCAACAGACGGCTACTAAATTAGAAGAGCTTCAATTGGAAAGTCTAAGACATCCTCCGTACTCCCCGGACCTTGCTCCAACAGATTACCATTTTTTTCGAAATTTGGATAACTTCTTGCAAGGGAAAAAATTCAACTCCGATGGGGCAGTCCAAATCGCCTTCAAAGATTTTATAGATTCCCGTCCGACTGGTTTTTTTAGTAAAGGGATCAATGAACTACCTATAAGATGGCAAAAGTGCATAGAAAATAATGGTTCATACTTTGATTAATTAAATATATTATATTAAAAAATATTCGACTTTTTGTTCCTCCCATACAAAACGCCAATTTCATATGTAAGGACCTAATATAATACTTACTACCTTATAATACGCTAGCTGAAAGGCGAGAACTCTGTGTCTAGTTAAACCTTACATAGGTTTTAAGGCACTTCTAACCGAAACTTAATGTAAACTTTTTTATTACCTGCATAATTAAAATAAAAAAAATTGTGAAATCTTTTTTCAATTGGTCCAGTAGTTTCGGAGCCTAATCAATTAATTCAAACAAATCTTTCCTTTTATAATATGAGTAAAGAAGAACGCATGCGACGCCGCCGGCAGAAGCTACTTAATTTATAATTGCATCATAATCATGGTTTGACTCTCATTTACCCTTTTACCGTGTGAAAATTTGTATGCATGGCGTGTACTATATAACTAACTTACCTGTCCTTGTTGCAAAGATTATGGGCATACAATGTTATGGCATTTAAAAACAATGTCATATCAAGATTTAATAACATACTAAAAATAACCGTGGAAGCACCTGGCATTTCGAGGTAATTACAGATTGACGAAAAGGAACTTTAAAATATGGAGAAGAAGATCCGAACTTGTTTCATTTTGTTTCCTTATTCAGGACTGAGAGGTGTGATTCGTCACACGGATTAAAAAACCGTGGAAAGGTCCGGACAGTTTTCGGTGAATCAAGAAGACACAAATGAATACATAATGAGATAATTAAGTGTTTAAAAACTGTGGCGTTGCACATTTTGAACGCAATTCACTGCAATTCAACGCGGTCAGCCCTCCTAATATTATTTTATGATATAATTATTATGATATTTTTACAGTTTGGGATTGGGACATCTTTTCTTCTATTCAAGGCTTTTCTAGCTTTTGATATTCATCATCATCATCATCATCACCAGCCTATAATAGTCCACAGCTGGACATAGGCCTCCCCTAATGAGCGCCATAGATGGCATCATTATGTGGGGGTTATTACCCATAATCCCCACGCTGGGAATGCGGGTTGGGGATCGCAGTTCGGTGTAGTTGTTCTGCAGAAGGCGCTGCTGCCCGCCCCCCGCTGTGTTTCCCTTAGTCGCCTCTTTCGACACCCACGGGGAGTTGGGGTGGTGAAATTCTATGCCGGCACCACACGGTTATTTGGCTTTTGATATTACTCTCTGGGTTTGAATGTACAAACATAAATTTAATGAACACAACAAAACATGCAAATCTCTCCAACATTGCACCATCGCCCGCATCTATTACCTTATCTCGTAATTGTATGTCCTGCCAATTTGCGCGGGCCCATTGGAATACAAAGCATGTGACGTTGCATGTAAGACACGAGCGACTTTGTATGCCAACCAGGTAACGCGAAGGATTTTGGAGAAATGCGGGAAAATACTGGTGGGTGATTTATTTGGTCGGGCCAAACACAGCAGGAAAACCTTAGCGGTAAATCTTCATGAAAATGATATCAAATTCTTTGTTAACATATTCGTAAATAAGCTATCTAATCGCTAACAAAGGCCGTGACGGTCGCGGAGTTAGAATTGACCTCAGTAACACCACCCGTGGATGTCGTTAGAGCCAACTTAGTGTATCATACAACATCTTCACTGCTATCACCAATCAGTCAATTTGATTTGAGGTGGGAATCAAACCCACTGCGTCGAAGGCGGACCTTCGCTCACCGCACCAGAGGTCGTCTGACGACCTCTTGTTCGGTACTAGCTAACATACTGACTGAATATGACGACCGTCGTCATATTCAGTCAGTATGTTAGCTAGTACCTTCGTGTAGTAAAGAGAGAAATATGATCGTTAAAAAGAAGGATAACCTAAAGATAATTCAAACACGCAACGCCTGGTTTCCACTGCATATAAATAAAAAGTGTTATTGCGATTCAGAGAAAAACCATTACAGTGGATGTATTCTGCAACTGTCATGGGTTAATCCTTGGCGAAAGCAAACAGACGACTCGGCGAATTTAAATTGAATATTCACCCGTAACGGGTACATCTCACGCGATGGTAGTAAATAAACCGGCATAAGACGATAAATTTTAAATATCTCTTGAAGAGAGGAACAATTAATTTATTGTTGAAAAGTTTTCGGCAACAAGCAAGAATGCACCCGACTGCGTTTGTTAATTTAAACATTAAGGCCCGTATTATGAAAATTTGCTCAGTCATCGATCTATGCTTGAGTAAGCTTAAGATAACCGCTTTTTTATAGACATAGACAATCATTTATTTGCTGTTCACACAGTAAAGCGTAAGACGTAATCGAATTTTGCATTTTTTTTTAAAACAACAACTATTAACATTAGCCCCTTAGCCCGGGTTATTGTCTATGGTAGAATAGATAAAAAATCCGTCACTTTGTCATCGTATGCGTTAATTATTTTAAATTGATTACTCCAACATAATGTATATAATATAAATTGATAGCGACGTGATATCAATGTTATCTATTCTACACTACAGAGCAACCTCCGTGCTTATGGTGCAGGAGGAATTCTTTTAGCCAATCGCTTTCTATGACAATGGTATAGTCGCTGAATCGTCTCGAATAATCGGATCATTTGATCCGATTATTCGTGAGGATATACTATAGATTGTTCGTGAGGTGTTATTTGCAAGGAGAGAGAATATACAAGGTTTTTACCTTGACACTTTTGACGTGCGTCCCTCCATCTCTGTACTTTTTATTCATCATGCTGTGACGATACCATTTTCATAGAGAACCGATCGATTAGTATAGCAGAATAGGGCATATCATCATCATCCCATGGTAATCCACTGCTGGACGTAGGTCATAATATGACCTACGTCCAGCAGTGGATTGGGCGTTATATACAGGGTGGAATTTTGTAATGCCACCTGGAGGGAAAGTACTCTTAATACTGTAGATAGAAAATTGTACTCAAAGAAAACATTCCTTTAATTTTGAAAAGAAAGAAAACTGCATTCAAAGATTTTCGAAAATTCGCTTGCCACACCCGGGAATCGAACCGACTAAAATCTGTTAAAATTACACCCTGTACTTTAATTGCATAGATCGTTAGGGTCAATAATAAGGATGAAATCTCTCTAACAAACTTAATAAATTAAATGAAAGGAAAACCATGAAATCTTAAATTATAAATTGAATGGGTCAAATTAAGCACTTTAACTTAAAGATCCATCTGTTTACTTGTGTCAGTAGTAGCAGAATCACTACTGCCTACATTAATAACCATTTTAATACCTGGATTGGTACCAAAGGCACAATCAGGTGGCCTGCGAGATCACCAGATCTCACCCCTTTAGATTTTTTTGTGGGGATATGTAAAAAATCTAATTTACATGAAATCTTATGGGAACGTAAACGAGTTAAGAGTTGAAGTTCATACCTAATACGATTTATAATATTCACCACAACACGTTATTAAAAGTTACTAGAAATGAATTCGTTACAAGAATAAATTTGTGTATCCAAGAAAATGGAGCCCATTTCGAGCAACTAATTAGTTAGTTGACTTTTTATTGTAAATAATTAAAATAATTTAAGATTTCATGGTTTTCCTTTCATTTAATTTATTAAGTTTGTTAGAAAGATTTCATCCTTATTATTGACCCTAACGATCTATGCAATAAAAGAACAGGGTGTAATTTTTACAGATTTTAGTCGGTTCGATTCCCGGGTGTGGCAAGCGAATTTTCGAAAATCTTTGAATGCAGTTTTCTTTCTTTTCAAAATTAAAGGAATGTTTTCTTTGAGTACAATTTTCTAACTACAGTATTAAGAGTACTTTCCCTCCAGGTGGCATTACAAAATTCCACCCTGTATATAGCGCCCAGTCAAATATGAATAGAGCCTAACAGTTCTTATGAAAAAACATAGTGATCACAGAAAATTATTTACACATCATCAAACATAAAATTTTAAGACTTATTTGTTTTAAGGTAAATTAATATAATATAAAATATATAAATACAATGTTTTGGTTATTTAAGCTCTACTCTTAAAACTTGTTATCTCGCAAACATCTCGTTCCCTTTGCAACAGAGGTCGCGAATCAAGTGCGTTTACCTTGAACTGGTTTCATTTAAACAAAAACAAGGCATCCTTCCCTTTACCAACTCGCTCAGAGAATTTATTGTTTTCAAGTTGCTCAGTTTATTGTCGCTTTGTTGTCAGAAAGCTCGCGAGCCACTCGTTTGTAGTAAGTGGGAGTCATTTTGTCACTTCAAAATGTATCTAAAGATAAAGAATTAAATCCCATATTCGAATGCACATGTTCGTTCGGTGGTAGCGACGCTGGATTAATGTGCAGAGCTTTAAGCTTGCGAAAGCTATCAGAGCAACGCAATACACACACGTGTTGTAACTATAGTACTGGTAGTGATATTGTATTAAGAACATAAGTCATCTAGTAGCCATAGCTCTAGTTCAGCTTAGCTGGGACCTACAAGATGCGTGGGATTGTCCAGCATTATTTGTTAACTTATATTATACACAGCGCAATTTGGTTTCAAAAAGAGGCAGCCAATTTTAACCAAACCTTATTTTAAGGATCTCTTCCTGTCTAATACCAATGGTATTATTTTATTGACGTCATAAATTATATTCCTAACGAATACCAAATTCGAAAGAGAATAATGTAAAATAAACAATATAAACAATTAACTCATAACATTAAACTGTATCTTTGACCTTGGAAGAAACCAGTTTAATAAATAGATCTAGCAGAATACATTGAAATAAATTTACTCGTTTATGGAAATTTTAGGAGGTCAGATAAACTTTGAGAAGGTTTAGACATCTTAAGTGCAATGTGTTTCTTGAGATTATATTTTTTTGATTATATTGAGAGTTTTTTTTTCAAGTGTTCAGTAAATTAATAAGATCAGCCGTTTAAAAAACTGAAGGTCAAAACGACCTTCTTCAGCTCAAGTTATTACATAACTATCATTTTAATTATTAGTAATTAACGGGTATCTATCGCGTTTTTTTTTCTATCATTTTACTTATTAGCTATTAATATGAGAAGTAAATAAACATATCAAATATTAAGTTACCTATGTTTTTTAAAGACTTTCCGTGCCACTGTTGCACGGAAAGTTTCCATCTGCTTTACTATTAAAACTATCGATATTAGACGAATTCATTATGAATATTAGCGGGTTAACTAAGAACACCAAGTAAGCGCTATTCCAACACAAAATAGGTTCGTAGTTAACCCGCTAACATTCATAACGAAGGTTAAAATTTATAAAAGTTTTGTAGGGACAATAGGCACCAATGAACACTTTCATGCAAGCGTGTGTAATAAACCGATGAATTTAAAAAGAAATAAGGAGGATGATCGTTGTGTAACATAATAATAATAATAATAATAATAATATGCTTTTATTTCAGACACATGATCCATATACAATTACAATAAAAATATACCTAAATTAAGAATACATAATGTACCTACTTGTACAACGTTGTTGTAATTCTTAAGAGTAGCCTAGAGCGCATAAAATGTAAATGTGTGACTCACATTAGCACACAATCCTACGGTGCAGAGGTTAAACGGTTTACTGTTCTTTGAAGATTTTAACATGCCTGTGCTTTTATGGTTCTTAGAGTTTATGACCGATTGCAGAGATAATTTACAAAGTTTTATATAAGTAGATAGCGTTTATTGTTTAGAATGATTTTTTTATGGTCAGTAGGTACAATTTTTGGTAATGGCACAGATCAGCGGAAGACCAGCTTTAATGAGGGGAATTCTCAAGGAAGTCTTCTTCAGGGAAGTTAGTAATTTAGTAATAGATGGGTGATTATGGTGTTGATAACGATACCGGTAAATTATACCCATCACTTAATCTTGGATATAAAAGGCACAGTAACAAGAAAACCTTGACCGATTGCACAAGATCGGACCGAGGGAACCCTAATCGTCTTCTTCGAAAGGTTAACGACCTCGATGAATTTCAGTAAAATAGTTATTAATTGAGTGACTCTTTTTAGCAACGGGAGATTTTGCAATGGTGTACTAAGCAATAGGATTATTATATTAGAATAAACAGTCTAGCTAGACGCCCCAAAGCCGGGTGTCCTTACTCTTAAAACCAAGACTAGCAGGATATTACTTATTTTTTGTTTGTTTTCTTAGCTACCATAATTATTATAATATTTTAACGGGTATTTATCGAGTTTAATTACCAATTTTTCCGACGATTCAACAGGTTTACACACTGTCGTGCTCACGGGATGACTGGATACTCGTTAAAATAGTACTAATAATTATGTGTTCAGATCGCGTAAGTTTAAAAATAGGTACCACTTTGCAGCTCATGCACACGTTTGTTTTCTTAGACCACCTTGCAGTGCGGCCATGAATGATCCCTGGAGTGGAAAGTGACTCACCGCAGCCAGTAGGCCCCAGCAGTAGGACGTTGCTCTTGTCGAGTCTCAGCTCGTGGTTCTGTCGCTCGAGGATCTCCGCGCCGCTGGCGGCCGAGCCCGGCCCGCTGCTACTGTTGCTTAGGTGTAGGAGATCTGGGGACAGAGATAATACTATTAGTGACGACCTCTGTGCCGCGGTGGGCAGAGGCGCGCCTGCGACGTAGTTGCGGGTTCGTTTTCCGCCTCAGTATATTTGTACGAGCTGCAGATATTTGTTCGGGGTGTTCTGGTCGTTTTCTATGTATAATAAAAAATGTCTATATATAATGAGATTGTATTATGTATATCAGTCTAGTACCCATAACACAAGCTCTGCTTAGTTTGGGGCTAGATGATGCTGTGTGGTTGTCCGGCATTATTTATTTATTATATTTAAAGACCGTACAGGGCGCTGCGCCACTATGACTTAATTTACTCGAACTCAGCGGATTATGCCTATATCTCTCTCAATTTACACAGAATTTACTAGCTTTGAGTGAAGGAATTAAATCAAAGTGCTATAATTCCTTTAGACCTTACTTTTTTAGGACTCTTGGACACGTCACAAAATACAAATTACATAATCAATTATCGAAGCAAGATGTGATGAATAAATAACTTCAAATTCTTCAACATTAATAAAGACTTATGTTGGAAGAAACACGGCTGCAAGCAATATGGCTTCATGCCGAATATTTTTAGCGCTATTTACATACTTTTCAACAGAAGAACAGATACAGATTGCTAGCGCTGTTTTCTAGACCACATAAATCCTAATCAAAGAAGCTACATTTGTAACAATCTACAGTAATACCTAACAGCAAAGGCTTGTCATTCGTGTCGCATCAAAACCTACAGCACTGAACACGTCAAGTCGTGATCAGCCCAATTCACGAGCCCAAGAACAATAGACGACGAGGTCGACACAAGTCGAGCGTGGCCTGACAACGCGATTAGAACCGCTTTCACGACTTTACACTTATTTCTTATTTTTCAGAGGAAAGTGCTCAGTCTGGTCTAGCCTTCATTTTCTTCTTATTATGGATAAACCGCTCGAGCTAGCTTTCGCTTTATAAAGCGAGTTATGTCGTTACACGTTAGGGTACATCACATTCTGTAGCGATATTGAGTAGCGCTTGGCTTTAGACAGAACCTAGAAAAACGTTTCAAACTATGATATTAAATCCATGATAATATTGTAAATTAGAAAGTACTTTTGACGCCTTTTCATGCCTAAACGGTTGAATGGATCTTATGAAAAGTGTACCAGGAAACAAAAATCAAGATTGCTTAACCAATCAAAGAACATTGACGATTCCACTGGTAAATAACGTTTGAGGATTGCACTAAAAGCCTGCATTTTTTGACGAAAACGGGATAATAAGGACAAACTGCACTAGGCCTCGTTCGTTACGTAGGTATGATACAAATAAATACCTTAGGAGGTCAAACATCTGTATCACTTTATTTTTATGGTTTCGTATTGAAAAGAAACTTGTTTTAAACGGAACAAGGTTACCTTTTTAAACAAGCACAAGTTTATTCTGAACAATGTCAAGTTTTTCAATACTAATATAATAAAGAGGAAAGATATGATTGTTCGTTTCAATTGAATAGGCTTCGAAACTACTGGACGGTTTTGAATTTTTTTATCATCATGCTAAATTTTCCCTGGTGAACATAGGTTATTAATATTTTTTATAAAGCTAGCACGTGTAAGTTTTGAGCGAGCTTTAGGTATTTGTTAGTATTTTCCTAAGAACCGAAAAACGGCATGTGTTCAATCGAGACCGCGACTCGAAAAGGCCACTGTAGGACGCTCTGAACCTATTCTGCAGATGCCGGATGCGACAAGCTGAAAACAGGGCGCTGCTATGGCGCTCATTACGGGAGGCCTAGGCAGTGCACTAGTCTGATTGATGACCTAGATGATTCTTAATTCAGCAAGGCCGGCTCATTTGCATACAAAAACGTGGCAGCGCGGGCCCGACCGCGAATTAAATTAAAGCACTCCTTAGTTGAAATATAAAACATATGGTGTACCCATATAAGCTACAGTTAGTAAAAGAAAGAAATAGTTTATTAGACAAAACCTACAAAAGACACTTTTACAGAATTTTACAATAAAATACCCATAGAAGTTAGAAACGAACCTGGCTTTCAACAATTTGTAGTTATTCAAACAATTCCATTGGATAAGAGCTATTATTCAATTAATAATTGCCCATGGCGCACACCTCCTTGTTTCAGCTCCTACGGTGCACTACCCCTACCGTGCATCAGGTCGCACCGCAGAAACTGGCCAGTGATTGAGAGTGTAAATGGCGATTTGGGTGATAAAAACATATTTTGTGACATACGAGTATGTGCAGCATCCTTATCGATTTCGATGACGGCGACCTTAGTTATAACGTATTCCTTTCTCTACCATGAGCCCTATTATATGGCGCGCATGGTCTTGAATACCCTATGCCATGCAGTAGGGTTGGCCCTCGCAGTTAATGTGTACGTATCAAAGAATATTTATCGGGTAATTATCGCGTACCTTTTGTTTTTTTTTTCGCTCAGTTTAAATAAATACCCAATAAATACTCATTAATGTTAACAAATCGTGAAGGTTAAAAAGTTTTCTATACTAATATTATAAAGAGGAAAGATTTGATTGTTTGTATGTTTGTTTGTTTGTTTGAATTGAATAGGCTCCGAAACTACTGGACCAATTTGAAAAATTCTTCCACCATAAGAATCCTAAAATTTCCGTGATGAACATAGGCTATATAATATTTTGAAAAAAGTTAGAGATCCGTATAAAAACTTCAATAATAAAACCATAGCGCTATACATCAACTTCTTTTTTTTTCTTTTTTTGCGCTGCTCGCTTTTGCTGTAACTCAACTTCAACTTCTTTTTTTATGGCACCGCTTTTACTACGACGACTCCGCCAGTGTCAGTTATGGATTGTCATAGACATCACAATTCGTTACTGGGGTGCGAGGTGCGAGAGGAAACTCAATTTCAAAAAATATAAAAACTTCAAGATTGGAACCATGCGATGTAGGCGATATAGCGGTGCGAGAGAAAAGTCTTTATATAAGTAAAGGAGGTAAAGGTACAATTTCAAAAAGGAAAGATTTTATTGTTTGTTTGTGGTTTGAATTGAATAAGTTCTGAACCTACTAGACCTTTTTGGAAAAAAAAACATCATTAGAATGATAATCATAGGCTATAGAATATTTTTAAAGTTAGTGATCTTTATGAGAACTTCAATAATAAAGTACCTTATCTAACGTGTGTGTGTGTGTGTGTAAGAACCTAAAATTCTTTAAAATACCCGTGCGAAGCCGGGGCGGGCTGCTAGTATATGTATAAGTGTAGGAAAGCTTAGGTCTCTCATTTCGTATCTGGCGTTTTGCGTCTATGGTCTCGAGGCGATCTTCCTCAAATGCTTTCATGCTAGTATGTTGTGATTATGTAGATACTGAAGCTGAGGCGATGTTCAATAGCTATCTAAGTTAAAAATCCACGATTGACGTGTCTAAAATATAAATAAACTAGCGGTCCGCCCCGGCTTCGCACGGGTATTAAACAAAAATTTCAGTAATTATACGCACAAACATGATGGGTTTCACAGTTTTCATACGGATCCCTTACTTTTTTTAACAGCATTGGGGTTTTTGACATTGACTCGACAATCCATAACTGACACTGGCCGTAGAGAAAAAGCAAGCACCGTGCGCTAATATTCAACCTCTTTTTCTATTATGACGCGCCATAATAGAAAAAGAGGTTGAATATACAAGCGCACGGTTAATATTAAATAGCCTATGTTCATCACGGAAAATTTTGGATTCTAATGGTGAAAGAATTTTTCAAATTGGTCTAGTAGTTTCGGAGCCTATTCAAACAAACATACAAACAAACAAACAATCAAATCTTTCCTCTTTATTATATTGGTATAGATGAACTGAAACTGATACCTTAGTTGTTAAAGCAATCTCACCTCTATGCGTATGGTGTAAAGGGTGCTGCGTGTCGGGAGCTCCGCTGGTGACGTTGTTGTAAATTCGCTTATAATGGTTGTAGACGGCTACAGAGAGCACCTTCTTGGCATATTCTTGTCCCACGACGTGTTTGTTCAGGTATTCGAAGATCTTCTTTGGGGGCGGAGGAGGCTTTCTGTAAAGACATCAAATTATAGTTCAATCAATAATAATAATATTTATAGCGAAGAGTCTCGATCAATATCTCAAGAGACTCTCACTAGGAAGTTGTATCAAGGGTCAGATCCAAAAGTTCCTCTCTCTGCAGCCCTAGTCACCGGCCGCTTGAGCCTAGCTTCGCGGTCGGTGATCCACCGTTTTGATATTTTTTTTATTGTAGGTATAGATATTTTAAAATAATTTTGTTGTATTTCCTATCGTAAAAAATGTATTTTTTAACGAGATGTATAAATAAATGAAGTATAATAATAAATGATGCAAGTTTCTACGCTTGGCGGATAGTATCTTCGGGTGTATCATATTTTGCAAGAGGAAAGGAGATGTTGCCTGCTGTGTGTAGTTTAGTAGCCCCCGCATATAAAATTAACTTTTATAAAGGATCTCTGTTGGAGACGGCCCCACGCATGCCTCCCAAAGGACCAGCAGCGGTGCAATTAGGCTTAAATCCCCAATCCTCATTAAATGTGCCAATACTACGATCACCAGTAATTTTTATGCATGTACCGTGTGATAGAAACCGAAATCGCTAGCTAGCCAGTCTCGCGTTCCATTGAATGGGATATGTTACCGTAATCGTAAGGCAGGTCACTAGGCCCATGATCATAGAAATAATAAATATTGCTAGATAAATTTATAATTTAAGAAATCAGCTTGTACTCAGCATGGTCATAGCTGAGCTGATCAAGTGACAGACAGAACAGAACTAGCCTTACAATGTAGGTTCTATTATATGAATATGGAATCTAGACACCAAAGTTGGCGACACAGCTTGATTGCGGCGTGTTGTTGCGACATTTCAGTGCACGAATAATAGACAGCCAACACTCTTGTCAATTGACCCAGAAAAATTATTTAATATTCTAAAGTAGGCCAAAAACTGTCAGCACCTTCTATTATTAAAGCTAGCGTAATTAGCATAAGTAATTTTAAACAATGCTTAGCTTTTACTAAATAGGGTCTATTTAAACGGATATTTACCATATGGTAAATATCCCGTTATAAATGACTTTAGTGTTAATAACCATGATAGTTTTAAAAGTTTTATAGGGTCTATTTATATTTTATAATTTTGTTTATTTTTCAGCTATTTATATGCCTGAATAACAGGTTTTTATCTAGTTCAGGCATGTGCATAATCTTATCCCATAAAATATTATTGAGTACTATCCGTTATTATTTTACTCCCCAAGTTATTTTTTAATTTGTCGGCACCCAACTATGATGTCTCTTATTTATAATAAAATTTATCCCAACACATGTAATACTATGCCAAAGTTTGGATAACTTAACATAGTAATTAAGTAATTACTAGTGTCATTCATCACATCATCAATCATACATCTTTAATTTACATGTTGTGCGTCAAGTTTCTACATCAAAATCATAGTACCTTTATTGCCTTTGCAATCTACGCGTAACTTTTAACTGGCTTCCGTCTAACTTTCCCTACAGTACAACCTTAATTGTAATTTTAACGTGAGTTTAATAGCCACCATCACTACAAAAGTGTTGTAACAGGTAGCAGAGTATCTTATAGTTTAGATGCGCTACAAAATAAACTTTCTATGAATACAATAAATTGCAGACACGCGAATCTAATCGTTATTGTTATTACGAAGCTTTCACGTTTGCGTAACACGAGTGAAGTCAGTGATACTGTAGGACCGATATTTTTTTACCGACTTCAAAAAAGGGAGGATGTTTTATTATCGGCTGTATGCAGTATATTCGATGACTAAGTGACTGGTCATAATTATGGACCGTATTTGCTGAATGATCTCAAGATGGTCCCTCGTTTTTGCGATACCGATTAATTATTATTTGTCTGCAACTTTAAAAACAGTGTCCCTCAGGCTATTTCTTCCACTAGTGCACCAATACAATTTAAGTGACAAGTAAATAAATCACACCTTATCTCTTGTATAGAAAAATTGCATAAAATTTGATTTGCTAAGTACTTATTTTGTAAGCCTAAATAAATAAAGTTACTATAATCCGAAGTTCCTTATAGTAAAATAGCTTCGTTAGTTTTTCAATCAATCCATTATATCTCTCACCTTGAGAGAGATAAATGAGCGGTAGTGAAGTAGAATCGAGATAAATCAGCTGATCAATCAGGTACTATCCAATTTGCTATGTAGTGCTATCCCGTAATGTCAAAGGTACGTTGACTGCGAGTTAGGTAAACAATGTTAAGAGATTCAAGTTTACAGAGAACAATGTCACATTCACACGATAATCAAACATGACTCATATTTCTATACTATTTTAGGCCGGCTAAACAAATGAAATGACGAATGGAAGGAAATTATGTTGGTGTGCCTGAGGTTTTGCAAGAGAGACGAATGAATGTTGTCAAATTTTTTGTATAATTTCGTATTTTTATTTGTTCTTTTGTATATGTACTTTAACTAGTGTAATTGGTTCGTGTAATCGTCCTAGTTAATCAATAAATAAATAACAAGTGCGATTTTTAGCCTGATCTGGGCATTTGTTTTAGCGTAAGCTCCTAATACAGGTATTCTTATATTTAAAAGGAGGTAACGAACACTGAACAATTTATATGACCATAAGATAATGATATATAAACATTTTGTATTTATATGTTTACTAAATCTATGGAACGACCACGAACGCGCGTGTCTATCTAACCCGACAATCAGAAAAAATCGGACGTAAATTAGTTCAGTTAGAAAAGAGGCAAACTACGGAATCATTGCCTTTTCTACATTTCTGTTTAATTTTAATACAAGTTTTAACACATGATCGATGATATAAGGAATTGAATATCTAAAGAATTTTTTACATGTTTTGATTTATTGTTTGTTTTGATATGTTGATGATGAATGTGTCTGATTTATGTACGAAACCTGATCCATTTGGTTTAAGATTTGTATTTGCAATTATGATCTCAGAAAGCAAATAGCATATGCGCAAAACATGCCTGTTTTCTAAGTCAATATACTAGACTAGACGTTTTTAGGAAAAATATCAAGATTTTTCAATTCTCTAATAGGCCGTTATAGGATCAACCTATTACTGCCTAGATGTTAATTTTTTACTCACACCACATAAATGAACCTTACGAGTAAAGTACTAACAGGTTTTCTCGTCTTCAACGATTACTGGGACAAAAGTAGTTCTGTACACTACAGTTCTCTGTAGTGCACAACTACAGGGAAAAAGCGAATTTTACACGTATTTGTAGCATTGTCATTGTTAAATGAAACACCAGAAGATGGTGACCAAGATTACTAGCAGATAACTATTACCATTGAGTTGATGAGTTTTATCCAGGTAAAATAGTACAACATCAAATGCTTTAATGATATCTTCATGCCAATAAATAGCCTGTAGCCTGTTCTTCTGAATCTCAATCAATACCGGGTTTGATAGACCACCACCATCAGTTTATAAGTCTTACCTGTAAAAACCAGACTTGTTATCCGAATTGTCCTTGATAGTCTTCTTGGTATCAACCTCGCTGAGCACGACGAAGAAGTGGTGACACTTGTCGCATTTAACGAAGCGAGTGGAACTGACGAAAGTCTCCACGTGGGTGCAGGGATCGCCGCACTTAGGGCAGGTGAGGACGCCAGGACCTGACTTCTTGCCGCCTGATGATGAACCTGGGGAGATAAGGCCGGGTAAGATATTGTCAGTATACGTCAAAGCAGCGTGGCCCGCGGCTAGAGTAAACGGAGCGGAGGTTGTCCTCCGAAAAGGTAGGATGACAATCTGCGATGGACTGCTAGTGTATGCGGTAAGCTGTTGACAAGGCGCTACACCCTCATTTGTGAGGCTTATGTTTAACGGTGTACAACTAGTATAGGCAGATAGATAACAATACGTCAAAGCTGCACTAAACGAATAAATCACACAGTAGCAGTGCGAGAAGAACGACGCCAGATTGTTACTTCCACATGGTATGATGAGCACAACCACTCTGTCAAGAGTAAACGATGAAGAAGAAAGAAATTTGAAGACAGATATCTAGTCTGCGCTACAAGGCCATTTGAGGATGACGACGCCATCAGGGAACATGAGCGGTTCCTGCATCACATCTGACGAGACATAATAATGAGCAGGTGGCCAGTGCTTGTTTAGGTCAAGAAGAGAAAAGGGACACGGCGCGGTGTGTCCAGCCAGACACGCCGCTCCGTGTCTCTTTCCACAGACTTTCACCTCGTGCCACACCAGTGTGGCATTGGGGTGACAAGGAGAGGTGTTGGCATGGCATTGATGTCAATGGAGAGGGATGCCTGGCAAGGCACTGGTACGACAAGGAAAGGTGTATTACCTGCGCTGACAGTATCCTTCTGCGAGTGCGGATGAGGCGGCGGCTGGTCCGTGGAGCTCTTGCACAAGACCGTGCATGTGCTCAGGTAGCGAGGGCATACGCGTCGGGCGAGGCATTGGTGGGAAGTACCTGGAGGACAATATACAAGCCATTATCGCAAATGCCTTTTATTTCGTTGGATATTAAAACTTTTACATTACAACGGTACAAAACTAAAACAATGTGGCTTAATAACACTTTCAGTGAACATGACGTTAAAGCTGCTGTGTAACAGCAGTAGTGAATGTAAACATATCGATAGTCAAACGTCTTGTCAAGACCTTAATGGAAGGGTTTTGTTTTTAGATCATCATCATCATCAGCTCACTGCTGGATATAGTCCTCCCCTAATGAGCGGTTTTTAGTTTTTGTGTGTTATTGTGTCAGATCATTGATAACAATCCATCGCTGTATTATATGGTTTTTTCGAACATAAAATAGTTATTTTCTACGCCATGCGCTAGTCAAATCATAGGTAGACTAATCAGCGTTAATTGAAGTTTCTATTGCAAGGCTAATCTACTATAGAACAAATAAAATTGTAATTGAATTAATACAACTTTGAGTTTGCCTGTTCAGCAACGAATGCTCTAAAACAGCTACATTACGAAACATTGTATTGCGAAAGGGTCACATAATCAAGTCATTACATAATGCTTAAAACGAATGTCAAGATCATGCGAGCACCAAGTCAAGACATAGTTCAAGGCTTCGCACGTACACATGGACATTCTCGATCAGACACGAGAAATAATTTGTAAATAGATGGATAAGACTGCATAAGACATACATCGGTGCCATCCACAAGTAACATATATTATTTATTTCTTTTATTTTATTTGGAGAACAAACAGTTTACTATGCCAAATAAGAAATTATTCATAACCATTTATGTGTCCTTTCGTGTAGGAGCTATAAAGACTGCTGACTTGGAGAGGAAAATTAAATAATGCTGGACAATCCATGGGGGAACAGTTCTGAATTGGTATCGACGAGTATTATAATTTATGAGGTATTTGTTTGTTATGTTATGAGTAGGTAGGGATAATCTACGGAATTATTTATAGCTCAAGTTTGAAAATTCTTGCACTAAGCCGCGAACATTTTAAATGACTTGAATGATCAAAGCCTGTATCAAATACAACAAGATTCGGTTCTACGACTCATCGCCATCGATGATAATATTCAAAATAATTATTGTTCTGTTCCATTTTCCTCCAACGCAAGGGTAAAGAACTTACAAATCTAACAATATTGAGAAGCGCCAATGTCAAAACCTAAACATGAAGGTCGAATTCGGAAAATTTGTCCTCAAGCGAAACCGCGATTGAATTGAATTGGTCATTGACTCAATCAAATCTTGAGAATCATTTGAATAGCGAATTCCTTACAATGAAACTTGTGTCTCACAATGTGGTAAGTAAATCTAAGAAAATCTAACGAAGTGGAGAGTTCCAGGTTTCTAAGACAAGAAATACAACCGTTATTAGTTGACACCATTCTAAGAGGGCGAAGTTTAGATAGAAAACGCTCGAAAAATCGCAATGACCAACCAATACGAAAGGAAATCGCCGAATATTTATAATTCAAAGGGTTTTATTACTTTTTAAATAGTACAACTTATCAGCCACGTACTTTATAAAATAATGAAGATAGTCGAGATAGGTCGAGATCTTAAAAAACACCTTGAAAGCAAGGCTTGTATGCAACTGATCTGTTACGGCTTAACGTTTGGCTCGCAGCGCACATGTAGAATGAAGTAAATGCATGTAAAAGGTCGACTTCAAATGCACAATAATGATTGTACCTCATCTTAAAGGGTGCTTATTGTACGTTCTTCGTTACGCCTGAATTCTAAAACGCAACTAAAATTTAAGCCCTCCCTAGCACGAGAATTGTTGTCTTTTGTAGAAAAAAGAAAAATTACGTGACTTGTCAACGAATGCGTAATTCATTCCTTCAAATACATGAGAAATACATTAATGAACGCAATGTACAATGCAATGTCATTTCTGTCTGTTCTACTATGGAGAATTATACCAGTGCTTGCTTAGTTTGCGTTTGAATGTTCGGTTCGGGCATAAGATTATTATAGTAATGCGATTATACGACTACGCGGTCGTTGAGAGCGACAACTTTAAAGCGACATAGCAACATTAGTAATATAGAGAATATCCGACGAATATAAGACCATGTGGCGCGGCGGACGATGGTTCTCCTCCGGCAACGCAGGAGATTGCGGGTTCGATTCCCGCCTTGCGACAAATGTTTGTACCATAATCGTATAAACACGGTAAAAATATTAGCAAATCGTACTTCGATATTTTAATATTTATTTACTGGGTTTTTTCTATGTTTAGTTAAAAATATCTATCAGAAAAATATTGTAATATTTATACCTATCAGTTATCTGGTGCCCATAAAAGCTCTGCTTAGGTTGGGGCTAGATGGCGCTGCGCTGTGAGGGTTGTCCACCATTATTTTATTTATTTATTTTCGGAGAGAATAGAAGAACCATCTTTTGACGAATTCATTAAGTATGTAAGTGAAGTTCCTCAATTAGACATGAAACGTTGGTGACGTTGGTGTTCTTCTAATACAAACTAGGTTCGTAGTTAGCCCGCTCACATTCATAATGAAAGTTATGATGTTATAAAATAGTGCAAATAATGCAAGCTTTCGTCCAACATGCGATTAGCATGGGCATTATAACGATGATGGATTTATAAGCTGAAAAGTTGAAACCGATTGTCACGACAACGCCGGCATAGTTTCACCACCCCAACTCTACACGTGGGTATCGTAAGAGGCTACTAGGGAAACTCATGGGGGGGTGGGCAACTCCACCGAACTGCGATCCCCAACCCGCAATCCCAGCGTGATTAGGGAGTATGGGCAATAACCCCCAAATGATAAATATTGCCATCTATGGCGCTCATTAGGGGAGGCCTATGTCCAGCAGTGCTAATTTATGCTGATGATGATGTCACGACAAGCTCAGAGCGCGATTTCGTAACTATATCCTTCAAACTGGCTTGCGACACAAAGGAGAGCTCACTTGATGAGCTTCAGCCCTTACAAGGCAGGTTTTATTGGCATAATCTGCTACAATCAGAGGTAAATGACATTCGTTTATCTTGATGGATTTGACAGCATCAGCCTTGTCATGATTTGACGGGGAAAAATGGCTCATAATAACGCTGCTCTGGAGTTCTGGATTTGGACATGTTCTTTTATAAATTGGTATGGTTTACCTACCAACCCCATAATAGGAAACTTGTTAATTTTACTCGTAATTGATATAGAAAAACCGGGTCCAAATTACCTACATAATGCCGTTAAAGCTTTGCTCTGGGTTTTGACAAAGGAAACTTAATATAATTTTGAAAAAGGAGGAGATTGTCGTTTCGTCTGATTTTATTTTTTGCTCTTTGGTTTTTTTGTAGCATAACTAATTTCTAGATTCAAAACATCATAATAAGCTTTACTTCGAAAACAACTGCGCATTCTCATACCTTATAAGCAAGTGTTTGTGAGTAAAAATACACACATTACAAACAATGCGGAGAGTGTTTGTAGACAATAGGGTGTTCGCTTCCCAATTGGCTTGTAATTCTAATGTAAGCAGCTCAGGAGAAATCACTCTATTGATCTGATACAACCATTGTTTCTGTTTTGATGGTAGACAATACCGACCGCGGTCGGTTGAATAAAGCAACGCGTGAATTCATTAAAGATTTAAGTGGGCTAATAACGAACCTCATTTGTGTTGGAAGAACTCCAATCGTAAGAATCGCTTTTGGACGACATAGCTGTGAAACTTAAGTTTGGAGCAGCACCTTCAACATTTGAATTCAAAGATACCACGGGAATCTTGTGAACTTGATTGGCAACCCAGTGGCAATGAGCTAGTATATATAAACAAATAATACGAAAAATTCATCATCCGGTCCAAATGTAAGCAGATCTTCTTTATGGGAACCAGATGACTGCAAAACGTGCTCGTAAGAAATAGAGAAACAATACACCGCTCAAATATTTTTTCATCGATTGAGGAAATTACGGGAATCATGGGAAAACAGAAGTTGAAATAAAAATTATTATATCAAAATGATTTTAATAGTTGGTACAAGAAAACTGCTCCAAAATATATTCATAAACCTTCCTTCACTGATGAAAATTAAGACCATCAATAGCGCTCCTCGTTGGTAGTCGGATAATAATAACCGAAGATGTCTTTGTGGAATTGCTTTAATGAGTTTGGCCACAAAACAATATCATCTATGACGCAAATGTGCAATAACAGCACCTCATGGTAGCAGCGGCGCGCATTGCTGAGGCTGGTTGGGGCTATTAATCTATATCTATACTAATATTATAAAGTGGAAAGATTTGATTACAAATATTAATGCTAAGCAAAGCTTGTGTTATTTGGTATTACTACGATAGCTGTTATACTTAATAAAGTATAAGTATCACATTAGATGATTTATTTTTGTGTACAGAAAAGGACTAGAACACCCGAACAAATAATCTGAAGATCCTACAAATATTAGTCCCGAGGCAGGAATCAAACCTCAACCTCCTGCGTTGTAAGCCCACCGCGCCAAGAGGTTGTCTTATACGTACCTACCTAAACGACAAAAGTTCAAAACCCTCGGCGCGCGAGTTACACTCGCAATTGTCGTACTTGTTCTATTATGGCTCCGCGCCATAATAGAAAAAGAGGTTGAATATATACCGCACGGTGCTTGCTTTTTTTCTCTACGGCCAGTGTCAGTTATGAAGTGTCGAGCAAGGAACTTATACCCAAACTGGAATGTGCACAAGCTGCCGATACGCGGTCCGAGCGAGATAGCTTCGCGAGAGCCCTCTGTCCCTTTCAAGATCAGGATCACCAATCACAACCAATTCACAACAAATGAATATGGCTGACGGGCTGCCAGTCTAACTTATATTATATACTACTTATAATCTTTTCTTTTTTATTGACATTTCAATATTGTAGTGTCCAAATTATTGCTAAAAAAATGTTATCATTCTAACAGATACTTGGAAAATATTCGAAAATTAAAGAACGAAAATAATGCTTTTTAGTAAGACATGTCAAATTTATTTGTTCCTACCACTTCTACTAAATTGGGGAACAATCCGCCTGGCAACACATTAGAAAGGGACACAGGGCTCACGACGTGCTTCTCCCTCGGACCGGATTTCGCTCTGACCAAGTGATTGTCTATAATAGACTTAGGGTCATACACATAAGGTTTATTTTACATTGGTATCAAATTGACAACGCACATTCCAGATTGGGTATAAGTTCCTTGGTGTCGAGTCAAAGTCGACAACCCCAACGCTGTTAAAAAATGTAAGGGATCCATATGAAAACTGTGAAAACCATTGTATTAGTGTGTACAATTTCTGAAATTTTTGTTTAATGCCCGTGCGAAGCCGGGGCGGACCGCTAGTGTAGAATAATATCAGCGTAACCTCAGCGTAATGTGTTTATTTTAAGAATTGAATTAAATGTAATGCTGGCCTGATTTGACTACACAATTTTATGTTTAAGTTAAGCGTGTCAAGGTGGTGTAGCGGGTAACAAACAAGTGCCTTTACGGTACTGTTACTGCAGTTAGAGGGCGATTTTAATCCGTGACTGTCCGTGACATTGACATTCTAGCAATTGAATTTGAACTTCCCTTGGCAAAATTAATGTTTTTCTGGCGATAGCTTACGTATGATAATTAAAAAAATATAAACTGTAGTTATTCTGTGTGTCTGTCTGGACCACAGAATTTGCTAAATATGCCTTTTAAATGCGCTTAGTATTTTTTCTTATCCTATAATCAAAAATAAGTATCTACTTACATACATAAAAACATAATTAAATGATGGATAATCCACACAACATCATCTAAAAAAATATTTTATGATAATAGCAATTTTGTGTGCTCTTAGGGCCATTCTAATAAAATGTTTGTTTGTGGTTTTTTTGCTTCAAGAAATGAAACTAACAAAAAAGTAATTTGCTGCGAATCGTAAACCATTCTCTTTTAACTTATGGAAAACCTAACTTTAGTTCACTGGCAGTTTTGGAACATTTAGGAAAATACAAAACATTGAGCTAGAACAAACTAGGCAACGCAAAAGTAATTTGGCGCAGATTGATAAACCATTTACATTAGGTAACCAATGTTGTAACAAACCTATTATAGATTAAATTGTACTATTACAGAATTTGGGGATGCCCTGTTGATTTTTAGTAAAAACCACAGAACAAAATCCCGCGCAACCGACGACGATCAGCGTAACTAAAAAACTCGTTCTATCCCCCGAAAAGCAAACTGCTTTTACAGACTTCAGCGCGATAAATCGGTGACCATAACTGAACGTTAAGATAATGACGTAATACCTTTCTCTTTCACTGCAGCTATGACTCTAGACCTATCTACTTGGGCCTAGGTAGTTAAAGTAAGTACAGTCAGCTGCTCAAACTTGTTACCTACTCTGACATTACAACGTTATTTTTATTATGGTACCTATTAGTACCGTAGCACGGGTGTAAGAATCGACCCTTCCAACTGAGCACGGCAAGCGAACCTAGCAGAGGAAAGGAAAGGCAGTGGTTCCTTCTGGGTAATAATCCACACCTTCACTGTTATCACTCCTTTGCCTGACAAGAGTGATTATAGCTCCCATCGTTTTAGGGGACATAATCAGTAGTGACTTTTGAAGCTGAGAGTGCACGGCTAGGTTTAGGCTAATATTATATATTTTGTTTTTCAGGGTGTCCTCGTGAGATCGAATGTTGATGGAAAACTTGGAAAGTTTATCAGTAGTTCATAAATTTGGGAAAATAAAACAAAAGGTACCTACGCGATTTATCTATACTTACCAGACAAATTGAAATAGATTTAAATGTTATCAAATCGCAAATGTTTTAAAAGTTTTATTTTGTCAGAGATGTTTTTAAGGACAGTTCCTTCAAAAAAATTTACAAATTTTAACTTGCTCTCTTGTGTGTTGTAAGTAACATGAATCTGGAGAGCACTTGATGAAATGAGAATTTTAAGCGAAGTACCACAAGCATCCAACTGTACCACAGGCAAGTGAGGTAGCATGATCACTCAGTTTAGATGGCAATCAAAACATTAGGTAGCTGAGTGGTAAATAATAACCATAATAGAAGGTGGAAAGTGAAAACTACCTTAATATTGCAGTTATTTAGTTGAAAGTGTAATTGACAGAAAAATTTAAAGCTGCCAAACAAAATGTCTTTAGTTGGGTGATGTTTAACTACATGTTAGATCTGGAGTTAGGATTAAAGATCATCATTCAATGATTACATAACCTTCTGTTCATTTTTTGGCTAAGTAATGCCTAATAAACACTCCATTATCTATGTAGCAGACTGTCTATGTCTGGTAGCAGACTGTCTATGTCTGGTAGCAGATAATTGTTAGCGTTTATTAATAAATCCTTTGTTATCAGTGTCTTACAATATTCATGTTTGGTTTATGCATAACTAGCGGCTTCACTCAAGTTTTCTCTACATGTTATTCTGTAATAGACCTTTTTTTCCAAAATCAATAAATTACTGGGATTTATTTTCAGTAAAAAAGCATCAGTAGAAAACAAGAGATTATTTCCTTACTTCAAGTAGATTTTTCTAGTACAAAATGTAGTCTAACACTTGCCAATAGTAACAATAAATAAAAAAAAAATTACTTTGCAGTTTGAATGTCATGTATTTATACATAAAAAAACTATAAGTAATGTTTCCTATTCTTCTTGAATAACTTATTTTGGTCCACATTGCCACATCCTTAACAAACATAGATACCATGGTCTGCTAATAACGAATGAACCATCATTGTGCGATTTCTTAGCTGTAGAGCAAAGACTGTTCAATTTTGACATTAATATAAAATTTATTATATAGTTTTGGTTAATATTAACATAGCCTTTGATTATATAAAGAACATTATCACATATTCCAACATTATATTTTGCTGGGTGACAAATGGTACATCAAATTGAAAGAGATTGAATATTCTGAAGTCAATAAGTTTGTGCCTTAACAGCACCTAATTCAAAAGAATGTTAACATTGAACAAAATTTAAAAAAATTAAGTGGGCAATTGTGCATATTATTAAGGTTTACAGAACTACATTATTGCTTATGTTGTTTTATGTTGTTAATGAGCAAAATAATCTATTGTTTTAAAATGATTATTTAGCTCGCTAACCGGAACTGATAGTGGATTGTATTGGTCACAAGATAAAATTTTTATACTGTAGTTACAATATTCTATTCTTTCTATAAAATGGCTTAGCTCTCTATGAATCAGTTTTATTCTTACTTTTATTTATTTCTAAATATGTCCTCAGTATGTCTCGAAGGAGGTTATTTTTGTATTTTTTTAAATTTACTGTCTATTAATTTTAATCTTTTATCATATTCTAAAAATAATACATTGCTACATTAGCTTTGCATTATTTTACTGAACATAACAGACTACCTACATATTCTGTTTGTATACCACAGATAAAAACACTATCAGAATCACTCAATGATACAACAACAATCTATTGATAGCATAATGTATTTGTCTTAGCAAATCAGATATGACTCTTATTAGGTTTAGAAGCAGGGTCGCACGCAAATCTTATACGATTATGATCGTCGCCCGTGACCTTGTCTGAGACTGCTCGCCTTGGGGTACAATGTGTAAACCCGTTAAATCGCAGCCAATGCATGCCTCACCGTAGCACGCGTAAGCCTATGTACGTATCCAGCAGGGGCAAACGTGATAGCTTCATCACGTTTGTTATCAAACACACACAAGTATGCATGTTATGTTATGTAGCAACCTCCGACGACGTCGCGACACGGGTCTGGACCGAAGCCAATCGGGCGAAAACAAGCGAATAACACACAAAATTACACTCACCCGATAACAACTGCGATGTGTTCCCTCTCACTGCAATTCTGCTCACCGATACGAAACTGAAACTCAATCTTACACTACTCATGTTTATCTATTTGCCGATCTAACAGTAGCATGGAACTTCGACCTCGAGATCGAACAAATAATGCACGAGATGAAAAGAAATTTTACTGAATTGCTGTATTATCCGAGCGAGTCGCAATTTTGTATTATTTTGTTTGTCAGTGAGAGGTCTCTGGCATGACGCAACACTTTTATCTAGTCAACATCAACACTACTTGTAATAAAACAAATGGGTAAGTACGAAAACTGACGTTGTTTGCTATTTTTTTAACGAGATTTTACAAAAACAAATTTTATTTTCTGAACAATGGAGCGGCCATACTGATGATGACTGAATTCACAGCTGATTTTGATGTGAAAGAAATTATTTTTCTACCACGTTGTTTCGCGAGAGACGCCACCTTGCGGAGAAATAAATTCAACAATTTCAATTTACGAACTGTTTTACCGACAATTATAGACAAAACATGAAATGACAGCTGTAAATAGATGACGCTACGAACGCTTCAATTAAAATGCGTTCATGAAATTTTTCTTTTCTTGAAAGAAGGTGCAAAGAGGTGCACCCATCATAATTGAGGAGACTAGCGAAGGATTTTGTAGGACCGAAATCACTGGATTTTGAAGTATTCATTCAGCAAGGGATCTTTAAATAAAATATTAATTATTAACAACAGGTCAATTCTCTTTGTAAAAGTAGGTTGGTGTTCTGTGATACGATACCCAAGGCATTTAAAATATAAAAAAAAATCTCTGGCGGGAACGAAGGCCGAAGGTGTTTAATCTGTTGCTTTTGTTTCATCAGATTATAATAAGTTTTATATTCTGCAAGGCATGGATTTATGAAAAGTACGGATAGAATCCTGTCAAATCAAACTTGAATCTTAGCAATGGCGGAATGACATTGAGTGTCAGTGTATAGAGAGTTGCCAACAGAAGAAAAAATTACCCATAATTTTTATAAATATTCTTCCTAATAATTGTTCACTTATTAATATGAAAACGTGTAAAACTTCTTAGACAGAGATTATGATTGATAGTTTTAAGATCAACAAGTTAATTACAAAATGTTCTCCAAAAATTAAATTTTCATACAATTTTATGGTTGTAACGACTCTATGTTATGTTATGTCTACTGGCAAACTTTAGGTTAACACAGACCAACTACCTACTTATTCCGAATAACATTAAAATTTAATGTACCTTGTAATGTCCCAAACTTGGGACAAAAGTACCAGAAAAAAAAATTGTTGTAAGGAAGTCTCCGATTCTTTTCACTATTCCTTGAAGTTTAGGTAAATAAGTCCTACCTATTCCTATCACTGCTTATTAATATGAATATGTAAATTATAATGAATCATTTTAGGTACTGCTTTAGCCACGGTAATCGTGTTTATTAGACCTACTTTTTATAATTTTCAATTTACGCCACCGCTTTATGGTGCTAACTGCAGTGAATTTTATTGTCCCACAAGAACAGAACAGAACACTGTACTTTCCCGGGATTAAATAGTAACCCCTATTTGCTAATCGAAGAAATTTCAACAAAATCTGTTCAGGCCTCTGAGTGTGTGTGCAGAAGTAACAAAGATAAACACATCCAAAGTCTCATTCCATGTCTAATTTTAGTTTGAATAAATTACTCTTTGTGCCTATTAACTGGCTGACAACATTTTCTGCCTGCGGCTTCGCATACGTTGTTCCTATGGAAATGCCTAACCAATATATATATAAAAAAAATATGCTGCAAATGTACATTTGCAGCCATATCTTATGATTGTTACTGGGAAGATCAGTGAAATGTTATGTGAAAAAATATACATTACTCTCATATTCATTGTTTATTGAGACATTATAAATAAAAAATTATGTATACCTACATAATATAATGCCCGCATGCTTTTACATGAAAAATCTTCATGCACACTGCATGCTACACTAGATTTAGTGGGATTCAAATTATTTTAATTATGAGATTCGCGAATTCAATTTAAATTCCAATTTTCGTCACCCGGAAATCTGAAAAAATATTGACTTTGAGTTATGCCCCACGGCTATCGATAATCTCGATATAACATCTGCGTAGCATGATCGTCAGTAAAAGTAACTATTATCAAAATGGGTTCAGCTATTTTGGAGGTTAGCTCAAATAAAAAACAAACATATTTCGAAATTCGTATCCCTAAAGCTAAGTTATTGTATAGATATTACAAACTGAAATTCAATATCCTAATTATATTTCGAATACTTAATACATATTATTTTATAGGTGATAAAGGATGATAAAGAAATGCCTATATACCTGATTCATAATTTAAAATCAATAAAATATGAGAATTAAAACATTTTTAATATCCTCCCACACTTACTGGAAAATTTACATGTTTACATGTTGGCAGCACTGGCGAGATTTTGTGCTTGTAGTTTGATTTAAATGTTGATAATAATTTTGCGTCAAATCGATAAAATAAGTTGGTGATATAAGAAATTTATCTACGAAATGTGATCCGGTGTTTTTTGTTGACAATCCCATTGTGACTTTTGCAACATCTGACCACACAAGACGGCGTTTTCCGTTTATTTTGGTTTGTTTACAATGGGGTTCATCAGTTGGTGTCTATAGCCGTAATGGCGATGGCCAGCATACTATTTGATTGATTGGCATGCTTGCTTGATTGGAGTGCTTCATTTTATTTTGTTCTGATACTCCTTCCGAACTTATTTATAGTTTCATGGTTATAGTCATGGATTTATGAAAAGTACGGATAGAATCCTGTCAAATCAAACTTGAATCCTATCAATGGCGGAATGACATTGAGTGTCAGTGTATAGAGAGTTGCCAACAGAAGAAAAAATTACCCATATTTTTTATAAATATTCTTCCTAATAATTGTTCACTTATTAATATGAATATGTAAATTATAATGAAACATTTTAGGTACTGCTTTAGCCACGGTAATCGTGTTTATTAGACCTACTTTTTATAATTTTCAATTTACGTCAGCGCTTTATGGTGCTAACTGCAGTGAATTTTATTGTCCCACAAGAACAGAACAGAACACTGTACTTCCCGGGATTAAATAGTAACTACCCCTATTTGCTAATCGAAGAAATTTCAACAAAATCTGTTCAGGCCTCTGAGTGTGTGTGCAGAAGTAACAAACACATCCAAAGTCTCATTCCATGTCTAATTTTAGTTTGAATAAATTACTCTTTGTGCCTATTAACTGGCTGACAACATTTTCTGCCTGCGGCTTCGCATACGTTGTTCCTATGGAAATGCCTAACCAATATATAAAAAAAAATATAATTATTTAAATGTACATTTGCAGCCATATTTTATGATTGTTACTGGGAAGATCAATGAAATGTTATGTGAAAAAATATACATTATTCTCATATTCATTGTTTATTGATACATTACATTATAAATAAAAATTTATGTATGTATACCATAATGCCCGCATGCTTTTACATGAAAAATCTTCATGCACACTGCATGCTACACTAGATTTAGTGGGATTCAAATTATTTTAATTATGAGATTCTCTGATTATGCGAATTCAATTTAACTTCCAATTTTCGTCACCCGGAAATCTGAAAAAATATTGACTTTTAGTTATGCCCCACGGCTATCGTTAATCTCGTTATAACATCTGCGTAGCATGATCGTCACTTAAAGTATTATCCAAATGGGTTCAGCTATTTTGGAGGTTAGCTCAAATAAAAAACAAACATATTTCGAAATTCGTATTGTATAGATATTACAAACTGAAATTCAATATCCTAATTATATTTCGAATACTTAATACATATTATTTTATAGGTATAACCAGGATGATAAAGAAATGCCTATATACCTGATTCATAATTTAAAGTCAATAAAATATGAGAATTAAAACATTTTTAATATCCTCCCACACTTACTGGAAAATTTACATGTTTACATGTTGGCAGCACTGGCGAGATTTTGTGCTTGTAGTTTGATTTATATGTTGATAATAATTTTGCGTCAAATCGATAAAATAAGTTGGTGATATAAGAAATTTATCTACGAAATGTGATCCGGTGTTTTTTACTGACAAACCCATTGTGACTTTTGCAACATCTGACCACACAAGACGGCGTTTTCCGTTTATTTTGGTTTGTTTACAATAGAGTTCATCAGTTGGTGTCTATAGCCGTAATGGCGATGGCCAGCATACTATTTGATTGATTGGCATGCTTGCTTGATTGGAGTGCTTCATTTTATTTTGTTCTGATACTCCTTCCGAACTTATTTATAGTTTCATGCTGCAAGGAATAAAAATAAAACTAACTAAATAGTACCACCACAATCTGTTTTATATTTTGGTGCTGCATGCAGCACTCAGAAAAACGAATGCAGCATGAAGAAGACTTGACATTTCTTGATCCAACCAATGTAAATGTAAACCTCAGATGTAAACGTTCCTTTAATATGACATTAAGCTGCTGTCAGTAGAAACTTCAAAACAAGTCATATTTACGTCAAAACAAAATTGCCTTCGGTCGGGTGATGGTGAAATGGAAACTGTCCAAAATGGCCGAGACGGAAACCGATAATAACAGTATTACAAGAATCGAGAAAAATAATAAGATAACAGATATCGCCAATGGCCCGCGTCGTGTCACAATTTACAAAACCGACACTGGGTTCGGTTTCAACGTGCGCGGTCAAGTGTCTGAAGGTGGGCAGTTGAGATCGATCAACGGGGAGTTGTATGCTCCTCTGCAGCACGTCAGCGCGGTCCTGGAGCAGGGCGCAGCGGAGCAGGCCGGCATCCGCAAAGGGGATCGCATACTTGAAGTGTAAGTACCCCTCGCAAACTTTTACGACCTGTTCCATACAGCGATCTTATAATTCCCATTACATTTTCTCAGCATTCATAAACTTTTTCTAGTCACCGAAGTTCTTCCCGCCGATGTGTGGACACAGTTGTGGCATTGTTCATAAGATCTCACCTCATGCAGTTGCCAAGATTCGTTAAAGTGTTGGCAGTAGAATTTACATAATGTTGTGATGATTCATAACTTGTTCATAGTGCATTCACCGTCTCATTCATGTCATTTCCTCAAATTTTTTAGATAAAGCCACTTCATATTCAAGTGAAGTCAGATATTCAGATATTATTGTAATGTAAATATTAATATATCTCTATGCCCTATTGGCTTCTTCAAAAGAAGGCTAAAGAAACACTTGTCTGGCTTCACACATGTATACATATACATGTATATGAAATAATGGTTCATAATTTTATTTTCATGCTAAGCTAGACAACTTTCTAATTGCAATGGAACCCCTTTTCTCATTCCCTTCAAAATAAACAGGTTGGTCATCTCGTAGTATTGTTTGGTTCATAACATAACAAAAGACAGGGGGCAGTCAACTATGATATAAGTGTGAAAAACAAGACAAAAAAAGCTGCCAAGAATTAAACAAGGCCTTTATCCACTGCTGTGGGTACTGTGGTAATAATGTTAGCATTTGAATACCCATTGTATCACATAGTTTAACAGCTTGCTGTAAAGCAGCACTAATGCTTTGCAGTGAACTTGTTAAATTATAACTTTAAGTTTGATAGACTTTTTTAATGAGTCCACACCAGCACAGCAGTAGTACAACAGTAGTACAGGTCCTGCATTAGGAAATAAAATATGAATACAAATTTATTGAGTAGGAAAATGCAACAGTTATCTATCTACAGACAATATAATTTTACTATAAAGTAATGTCAACATAGGTTGCGACACTGTACTGCAATGAGGACATGCTGTGCAATCAGAAGTATCTCTGTTCCACAATGATATTGCAATGTTATAGCTTCACAGTTTAAATTGCTTGTTTTTTTTTTAAGTTAGTAAATTAATCATTTATTGCACTTAAAACATGTAAATACTAGTGGTCCGTCAGGGCTCTGCATGGGTATCTAACAAAAATTTGATTTTTCATGTAAATACCTATCTTTTTTGAAAATATTCTATAGCTTGTTTGTGTTCATCACGGAGAATTTTTCAAATCGGTCCAGTTGTTTAAGATTCAAACAAACAAACAATCAAATCTTTCCTCTTTATAATATTAGTATAGATGTAAATATAGTACCTTAACTATGCAGTTGGTATAATATTGTCTCAAGAACCAATGTATTTTTACAAAGTGTAGTGTGCAATGTCTTACAAGTCACTAATAATTAGGGGAGGCCTATATGCCAGAGGGGACTAACATAAGGTCATGATTATATTTCTGCCGTCCGTTACCTAAAATGCGGCTAAGTGACATTTGGTCAATTTTCACTAAGTGCCATCAAATACAGTTAAAAATTCTCCATCGATCTGTCTAGGATACGTGTTCCTATCGTTTATAGTTTCTGATTTAGCGATGAGAAGAAGGCGGTTAAATGATGCAGAATATTAAAATTTCAATGCTAAATCACGGCTATCGTTTAAAGTCTTATAACTATTTGGAACTGAAAAAAACATGCCCAGAGATGCACAGCTAAAACGCCGTTACTCAATTTATGTCCAAGTTACTACGCTTTAAAGAAGTTAAAGTCTCCTAACCACCTTATAGCTTTGTGTTTTCATTTTGATTTTGATACAACCACAACACTACAAGGCGGTTATGTCGCACTCCTTCGCTATAAAGCCGTTATCTACGCTCGGAGCAACAAGTAAAAATAAACTATCCTACGCTTTAAAGCAGTTATGTGCAAATCCTTAACTAAAACGCCGTTGAGGCATACATAGCTGCTTTATAGTGGTGTAAACTTAACATTTTCATTAAATCATTACTAAAGTTAAATGCAAAAAATAATTTTATGCATAGATTTTATTAGGAATTTGAGTATAAGCCAAAACCATTTGATAGTCCTCACGTCATTCTATCTTTCAGTGGCAAAAAATCTGTCATACGAATAAGAGTAACCAAATGGCAGCAATTTAAAAATTCTCGCCGCGTTTTTTGCGTTTTTCTCAAAACTTGCTTTTGCGACTTAGCCGCTTTTTAGATAACACACGGCAGATTTATATTGTTAGTACCAATCAGTACCTGCAGACCCTGCAGTACAGTACCTGCAGGTTGTTTCAATTATATTATATTTAACTGTAATTTTCTCCTTTTAATGGTAAAAATTTACAAAAACTAAAGACATTACGTAAGACAAGAATTATATGTGAAAATTAAAATGAATCAAGAGTATTAACAAATCATTATCTACCTACTATTATCTGTTACCTGCACTATCTAATATTAAGCTTAATAACTACATCCTATACCTACTTAATTGTTAAAGACAAAAACAGCTAAATAATTTTATTGTAGGTACTTAAGCTTACTATAATAATGTTGCTGTGCCCTTACAGGATTCATGTTGATAATGTTTAGACCCCATGTTACAATAATTAAAAATAAGCCTGAATTTAGTTGGACATTCAGCTTGCCATAGTTACTATATATTGCTCTGATGACCCTAATAATATATTATATTTTTATATATATTTTCTTATTTTATAATAATTTAATGTATGAAATTTGACTTGTCTAAATGCTTACCTTGTAACAAATATTTATTGTTAAGCAATGATGATGTGCAGCAAGCATTATTTATTTATCATAGGTCTGTGCTATTCTGGCAAATATCGTACTAGATGAGCCCATTGAATTTGATTTTTTATTTAAATATTGGTTCTTCCCTATCCTGGACTATTTGTAAATAATTACATGCGTAAAATGATCACAACTTAAGCATTTTGATAATTGTAGATTATGGGACCTTAAGGGTTAGAATAAACTATAGGCCAACCATGGCCGCAGCAATACAAAAGCCACCAAAAGTATATAAGGGTTAGAAAGAAAAGTTTAGTTACTTATAATATAAATTGTTTTATACTATAATTTTTACTTAAAACGCCCCTTTATTATTGCATGCTCTTATCAGCTTCACAAAAGGACAATACCTACTCATTTATCCGACACAAATCAATCACAATTAGTTATATCCAGTTAATTTGGCCCTATGTTCTAACTGTCCTCATTACACAATGTTGTAATGATCCAAATAATCTAGTAACCTAATTGCTTATCTTGAAGTACCTACTAGAAATTATGGATATACATCTGTACTACTCTATTATTCTCTTTGCCAGTGCTTGTCCTAGCCTATTTGTTATTCATAGCTTGAGAATTGGCTGAACTACCTAGACCAATCTTGTGTAAGTCTTTGATTGACTTACTCAGCTCTTAGAGGCGACTGCGTGAGTCAAAAGCGTAAATAAATTTTAAAAGAACCCCTAATTTTCTTCTAAAACTTAGGTATATATTGAAAATTATTATGCTGGTAGCATCACAACATAATGTAATAATGACCACAGTAATCCAAACAATACAAACCTTAAAGTGATAGTTTCCCCAATCAGATAAATACTAGGAAAACCTTCTATTACTACTTAAAAGATAGATACATCTGTCCCTCACCCTTCGGTTCGCAGGTTGTCTTGTCATTTGAGGTCAAATTGTCTAATCAACTCATTAGTTTATCATTTGAACGTCGCAATTCAACGCTATTTGTATTTGTTTTACGCATATTTGATGCCACAACTTATTTCATACTCTTTAGATGCAGTTGTCTGTTAAATTTAATCCTATCTTTGTCCAATGTTACCATTTCAACAGTTTCCGTTCCGCGCTGTTCTACAAAGACAATATTTTTGTTTAAATTTGCGTGTTTTATATTTATGTTTTTGACTTTAATCTCCTACTTGTGATTGTTTTATTTTTGAATTCTTGATCAATAAGTGTAATCGGCCACAATCTTTAATCTGTTGAATTTCATTATTTGATTCATCAAGAGAATCTGTCTTAGGAGTGTGACGTTTAGTGAATTCTAGTCAAGTCTCTGCTTAAAGTGATTGACTAAAATGTTATCCGTTTTAAGCAACTGCTTATTTTAAATAGAAAGGAAGATCAGGAGAACGTAAAACTTAGTCAGATTGTCTTCTGTGCAGTCTGTTTTCGTGTATGGTATTGTGGTGTGGGTTAACGCAGCCAGTGTTTGAACCGTGTCAATGCGTAGTGGTGGGCAATGTCGCTGCAACGAGGCGGCTCTGGTAACTTCCGTTACTGTTTCTACTACTGCGACCACACAGGCTTCGAGATTTATGATCTGGAGGCTGAACAGGCGATAGCGGCATCTGGGTAAATGTACATAACAATAACGTTTATAAAAAAAAAATATTTGAGGCGAACAAGAGGGGATGTGGTAATACGGATCATGATCCTGTTTCTGAATTCCATGGATTAAAAAGATTCCATGGTTAGTAAAGTTAGTTCGCAATTAGTTGTCGGAAAATTCTACCCGTTTACGGTATTATTGGAGGATGGGAGAAAGGAAAATGCAATTTCGCTTCTAACTAGATGCATATTTAATGAACCATCCATGCCATTAAGTAAATTCAGGAGGTCACCTTAATTAGCCGTATGCTGACCGTATGATTAGTTTTGTACGGTATTGAGCATAGAGATAGCATAGAGATAACCACAGTATACATATTACACTGTGGTTTAACAGTCATACCTATAAGAGTTGGAGATAAGCCTAAGCATAAGTGGAGCACTTTCGTAACGATCATGACTTTTGTACTGTAGCCATTCATTTTATGGATACCTAACAATTGGGCTGTTTATGAATGGTATAAACTTCAATGCCTGAGAAGTGGTCGATGGATAAAACCTGTCGATGATTTTGCAAATTTTCAAGATGTGACTATGTACTATGAATAATTTTTATGTAGGCAATAAAATATGAAATTACACAAGCTCTGCTTGCCTTGTATTGGGGCTGGATGATGCTGTATGGATGGTCCAGCATTATTTATATACTAGCTGCGTGCCAGCGGTTTTACTACCACAAAAACCAAATTTTGTGACGAGTGTTAATGGTTATGACGTAGGTAGCTACGTCATACATACATACAACATATAGCACTCATCATTTAAGAAGAAGCCTTATGATGTGTTACGCTACATCAGTCCTTACAACTTGGTCAGTATAATTCATACGTTTCTCTACCATCTTAAACCCTTGACCTAAATAATCATCTCGACACACATTCCCTTTGTTGGTTCTGCTAAAAACATCCAATAAATCTATTATGTTCAGAGGTTTATATAGGGTGTCACGGAAATCACCCTCTTTCGGATTATTACAAGGCGAAAGGGGGTGATTCAGGTCATTAAGATTAAGGGTATGTACTTGTGACTAAGGTTTTTTTTTAATACAGAATCACGGAAATGGTCTGTATAGTTTTCCGGGTTTGATATCTCCAACAAAAACAGCAATTAATATTATTGTGGGTAACTTTATTAATAGATTTATCTACTAAATACATAGTTAATATTGCTTTGTTTACATTAACCTAGCAGATCAACGTACCTCGTTTACACGTGTGTTACATAGAAACTATGCACCCAATCTGCAGCGGTGGATTGCAGCATTGCATTTTAGCTGTTGTTCGTCCGGTACAATTGTCATTCACCAAGTACATACTCTGCCGACTCAGCGATGACGTCTTTCCCTCAGCGTGCCCTGCCTACGAACGCGGTCACGTCATTCTACACCCGGTACTTACATTGTCCGAGCGTAGCTTCATAGATTTAACTTAGAATAATTTCCTATTGTAAAAGTTTAATAAATAGTTCAAAAGTTTTTGGTTTTTTTTAAAACCGTCGCCTGTGGCTTACGTAATTGGCGCAGGCGGTAGGATACGTCGAAGCAGTGCGTATTCGTCCAGGAATTCCCAGCATCGGTTCCAGGCGAACAGACCCCTGTTTGAGCTTTCAAGTCTTCATCGGCGTATCTCGAATCTACGGGCACACGGGTGACGGCGCACTTGACAATCAGTGTAAGAGGAAACCAAATGTGAGTACTTTGAAACTTTCTTTGAAGTGTTGCCTTCCTTTCCCACCATTTTTCATCCACGAAGCTCCGAGGAGGAATCGGCCTCCTCAAGGCAAAATCGTAGGGAGAGTGAAATAGATAATTTTAGAAATTTAGATAGTAGTGATAATTTTATAGATAATAGCGATATTAGTGTTAATTTTCCTGAAAATAACGATAGTATAGTAATTAACGTACACGGCGAAATGGCTTTCGAACCAGATAATATTTATAAGGCACTCCGCATGGTCCCGGAATTCGACGGGAACCCTAATATTCTTACCAGATTTATAAGAATCTGCGATCAATTAGTTACGCAATTCATTTGCACTGATCCAGGGCACGAGCTAGCTAATTTATGCCTAATTAACGGGATTTTGAATAAAATAACAGGCCCAGCATCCCGGACCATCAATGCCAATGGCATTCCTGATAACTGGCTAGGGATTAGAAATGCACTTATAAATAATTTTGCGGACCAGCGAGACGAAAGCGCCCTATATAATGATTTGTCCTTATTATCGCAAGGAAATGACTCCCCGCAGGAATTTTACGACAAATGCCAAACCCTTTTTAGTACGATTATGACGTATGTGACGCTGCATGAGATTGTGCCTACCACCGTGGAGGCAAAACGAGATTTATACCGTAAACTTACTATGCAGTCTTACGTACGAGGTTTGAAAGAACCTCTAGGGTCTCGTATACGGTGTATGAGACCCCCTACTATAGAAAAGGCTTTGGAATTTGTACAGGAGGAATTGAATGTTATGTATTTGCAACATAGGAACGAGCCCAGCCGGAATCCAGCGACGCAGACATCATCTAAGGTACCGTACCTAGCACCTAATAATTTAAGTGTGCCGAAGAGTTTTAATTTTGGTGTCCAAAGGCCTATGCCCATGCAGTCGCAACCGCAGATGCAACCGCAGCTGCACCCACAGCCACAACCGCAGCATTGGCGTCCAGCTTTTCAGTTCCATCCTCCACAGCGTATGCCGTTGCAGCCTTCGCGTACGCAGCAGATGTTTCGAGCACCCCCTCCAAACTATAACCCACAGAATAGCGGCTTTAGATTCCCCCCTAGGAATGCACCCCCTCAAAATCAAGGGCCGAAGCCCATGAGCGGTGTTAGTCATTTCGTGCCGAAAACTCTTCCCCCTACTATGCAGGGACATGATTGGCGTAAATTTGGCAATCCTCCCCCGAGTAATTATTTTAAGTCTAGGGAGATGAACTACAATGAGGTAAGTGACTACTGTGACTACTATCCCGATTACTACTACCCTGACAGTTACTATCCGGAGACTGACTATGATAACTTCTACGGCTACCAGAGTGTTCCGGAATATTACTGCGACCAACAGGACAACCCTTCGACCACTGACAATGTGCCATCGAGCTCAATGGCTATTGAGCCCGCGCAATTGCCCTCCGAACAGAAGGATCAGGATTTTCAGTCGGGTCGTTCCAACCGAGAACCAAAATAGAATTAAATTTACAGTCAAAAAAAGAGTTAAGGTTCATTCAAATATCGAACCCCCCTCTTAAGTTGCTAGTTGACACAGGAGCCAATCAATCATTCATTAGCCCTGAAGCAACATGTAATTTCTTTTCACACGTGCCGAAGGACTATGATCCTTTCGAAGTCACTAATTCACGCGTGACTAGCACACATGATTATTCGATTACTATACCACACTTTGCAGAATTTAGCGATCAATCCAATATAAAGCTTTTCATTTACAAGTTTCATAACTACTTTGATGGATTGATAGGCTTAGATCTATTGGAGAACTGTAAGATAGATCTAAAGAATAATGTACTGATAACTGAGCTAGCTAGAATTCCATTATCACGTTATCAGTGTAGGAGAGCTAATCGTGAGGAAACTATTCCCGCCAACTCAACTAGATTGATTAACATCCCGATCGAACATCCTGACGGTGACATATTTGTCAATGAACAACTTATGTGTAACTGCCTTATACACGAGTGTATTACTACTGTGACTGACAAGACTGGTATAGTTGAGGTAGAAAACATGACTAATAACGACATTGTAATTTCGTTTAAGGACTCGACAACGCAGATAGATGTCTGTAACATAGAGCAAACCGAAATCGAACAGGACTCTGCGCGAGTTAAAAAGGTTTTAGAGAATCTTAGGACTAAGCATCTGAACGCAGAGGAGCGAGCTAATCTAGAGACCCTGTGTGGACGGTTCACCGACGTGTTTTATATAGAAGGTGAAGCACTGACTTTCACTAATAAGATAAAACACAGTATTAGGACAACAGATGAACTACCGGTATTCACAAAGAGTTATAGGTATCCCTATGTACATCGCGAGGAAGTTAGGAGCCAGATAACTAAAATGCTAGAACAAGGGATCATTCGTCCATCCGACTCAGCCTGGAGCTCCCCAATCTGGGTAGTTCCAAAGAAAGCCGACGCTTCTGGTAAGCAGAAGTGGAGGTTGGTAGTTGATTTCCGCAAACTAAATGAAAAAACCATCGACGATAAATATCCCATACCTAATATCTCGGACGTTTTGGACAAACTAGGTAGATGTCAATATTTCACTACTTTAGATCTTGCCTCTGGTTTTTATCAGGTAGAGATGAACCCTAATGATATTGAGAAGACGGCTTTTAATGTAGAGCACGGCCATTTTGAATTCCTGAGGATGCCCATGGGATTAAAAAATTCCCCATCCACCTTCCAACGAGTTATGGATAACGTCCTCAGAGGACTCCAAAATGAGATTTGTCTTGTCTATCTAGACGATATAATAGTCTTTAGTACATCCTTGCAAGAACATATGATAAACCTAGAGAAAGTCTTCACTAGGTTACGAGAGTCCAATTTTAAGATCCAAATGGATAAATCGGAATTTTTACAGTTAGAGACAGCTTATCTTGGCCATATCATAAGTAAAGACGGTATAAAGCCGAATCCAGACAAGATCATTGCCATTCAGAAATATCCTTTGCCCAAAACTAGTAAGGAAATCAAGCAATTCTTAGGATTGTTAGGGTACTACAGGAAGTTCATCCCTGATTTCGCCCGTATCACCAAACCTATGACTAGGTGCCTTAAGAAAGGGCATAAGATCACTCTTGATGCTAACTATGTAGAGTGCTTTGAGACCTGTAAGCGTTTACTGACTAATGACCCGATACTACAATACCCTGACTTTACCAAGGACTTTATTTTGACGACTGACGCTTCAAACGTGGCATTAGGAGCAATCCTTTCTCAAGGACCTGTCGGTTCCGACAAACCGATTTGTTACGCGTCTAGAACTTTGAACGATAATGAGCTTAATTACTCAACCATCGAGAAAGAGCTTTTAGCCATAGTATGGGCCACTAAGTACTTCCGTCCGTACTTATTTGGGCGTAAATTCACGGTTTTAAGTGATCATAAGCCTTTACAATGGGCTATGAACATGAAAGAACCTAATTCTAAGATCACACGATGGAAACTCAAGCTAAGCGAGTACGATTTTCATGTCAAACATAAACCGGGAAAGAAAAATACTAACGCAGATGCCTTATCCCGCGTAGAGATCAATAATGAAGAGATTGAATCTTTCCTCTCTGAAATCGATTCATTAGTTGTCCATCATTCTCAATCTCAACGTTCAAACTCTGATACTGCCACAGCACATACTTCTGTCGAAAATCCCATACTAGAAATCCCAATAACAGATGATCCTGTTAATAAATTCCATAGACAGATTTATTTCACGATTGTAGGTGACATAAAACGTCGTACTACAGCGACGAAACCTTTTGATACGCACACTCGCACCTTTATTCAAGTCTCACAATCCTCCCTTGAGGAAGATGTAGTTAACGCCATCAAAGAGTATGTGAACCCAAAGATAAAGACAGCTTTAAAAATTACTCCCCCACTAGGAATGTATGCTATTATTCCCATCATTCAAAAGCACTTTAAAAGCTCTTCTATGAATTTAGTTTTAGCAAAAACTGAACTAGAAGACGTAAAGGAGTATTTAAAACAACAAGAAATAATAAAACACTATCACGATGGAAAGACAAACCATAGAGGCATTAATGAATGTTACTTGGCTTTGTCTCGGCGATATTACTGGCCGAAGATGAAGGATGAGATAACTAAGTACATAAACCAATGTACAGTTTGTGGTCAAAGTAAATACGATAGGAACCCTATTAGACCTCAATTTAATATCGTACCCCCAGCTTCGAAACCATTCGAGATAGTGCATATGGATCTTTTTACAGTACAGACAGAAAAGTACTTGACCTTTGTAGACTCATTCTCTAAGTATGGCCAGGCTTACCATTTGAGAGATGGTACAGCAATTAGTATTATACAAGGTCTATTAACTTTCTGTACACATCACGGACTTCCTTTGACCTTAGTGACAGACAATGGGACAGAGTTCACCAACCAACTATTTACTGAGTTTACTCGACTACATAAGGTGAACCATCATAGGACTTTACCTAACTCGCCGAATGATAACGGGATCGTAGAGCGTTTCCATTCGACCCTACTAGAGCACTTGAGAATCCTTAAATTAAAGAATAAATCCGAACCAATCATTAATCAAATGCCTTACGCAATATTAGGTTATAACAGCTCAATTCATAGCTTCACCAAATGTAGACCCCATGACATAGTGAGAGGACATTTTGACCCTAGGGACCCTCTTGACATAGACTTGACAGAACACCTTATGCAACAGTACATCCTGACACACCGAGATCAAATGAAAGCTGTTTATGAAGCAATCAATCAGATTACTACTGCTGAACGAACGGCTATCATGACTAATAGGAATAAAAATCGAGAACCCGAAGTAAGATATGAACCAGGTCAGCAGGTATTTGTCAAAAATCCTTTTGCTGCGAGGCAAAAGTTAGCACCTCGATTTACTCAAGATAAGGTTTTAGCTGATCTCCCAATCCACATCTACACATCTAAAAAGAAAACCCCCGTAGCCAAAAACCGTCTCAAGCGAGTACCTAAGAAGCCTAAATTGTTACAGGATTCGACTATTACTGATACTGCATCTGACGGCGGCACTGGAGATAAGACTTGAGAGCCTTGACAATGGACCAGGACTTCTGCCCTTTAAACTTGGTCAAGCCAAACTTATCACCCACTATCATTCTTTCCTGCAATATATAGAATTAACGGACTTAGAACATCAGGTTGACTCTATTCGGGACCAGATTAGCTATTTTAGGACCAAACTGGAAAATAACACCCTAGATCTTTACGAAATACAGCTTGATCATCTATCTAAAAAGCTTGATAAAGTTAACTATCAGTTGAAAGGTTTAGAGCCCAATCGTGTCAAAAGAGATGGTCTAATTGATGGTCTAGGATCTATAATTAAAAGCGTTACTGGTAACTTGGATCATTCAGATGCTGTGCGTTATGATAATGCCATTAAGATACTAGAAGGTAATGAACATAAGATGTTATCTGAGTTCAATGATCATATTAGCCTTAACAAGGACTGGATGACCCAATGCACCCAGATAATTGCGAGTATAGCAGAAAATCAGGAGAAGATAAATAGGACATTAGGATTAATATTAGATAGTAATGCTTATGCTGAGACAAGTCTCTCAAAATACGCAAAGTTTGCGCAGCTTTTAGCCATCATCAGTGAAAACACAGATGATTTATCTTTAGAGTTAAATAGGATAGAAAATATATTAGCTTTTGTACGTGCATCGAGCACACATCATAGTATGTTAGGTATAGATAACTTAGAAAGTATAATAAATAAGCTTAAGAAAATTTATAGTAAAAATGAAGTACTTGACGATGATTTGCGTGAATATTATACTATCATAAGACCAGGCTCTTATTTTGTAGGGAAAAGACTAGTAATTATATTTAAATTCCCGATAGTTTCTCCAAGTAGCTTCGATTTCTACAAACTTTCCATTGTCCCAAATAAACTTAACCAAACCCTTATTCCTTCGTATCCTTTCCTGGCAACCGACGGGAAAGCTTTCATGTACATGGAGGCTGAATGCCCGAAGTTCAATCGACATCATCTCTGCGAAGAAAGCATCAACCACCAGCCCAGGGAGCATCCTGATTGTATCCAGAATCTCATCGTTCATCAATCCCTGGACACGTCATGCCAGCCCACTAAAATCACCCTCACGAAGGAAGCCATGGAGCAGTTGGACGATCGACACTACACCCTTATCTTTCCCCGACCAACTAGAACAAGACTACTATGCGGACGTCAAGAATTCATCACCCTATGCGGAAGTTATCTCGCCACTATCCCACAAAAATGTTCTCTTCATACCAACGAGTTCTTCATCATCAACACCAATGACCAAATAAAGGGGCAGCCGCTGAAGATAACTGAAATCCCAAGAAATTTCACTATGGAAGAAAACCACAGCATCCCTCATCTTAAATTAACTACAACCAATCTCAATGGACTTCACAACTTAGAAGACAAGATTCTACTACAGCGCCCGTTAGATTTAAAACCAATAGACGGTACATTTTATCATACGACCTTACCACTCTACATGTCACTATTCGGTGCAGCTGTACTTGTTATCATCATCGTTGTACGACGTCATAGAAAACGTTCCAAGCTAACGATTGAGAAGCCATCAAACGAGAAAGGACATACTCCGGAGCATACATATGCCGTTCCTGACAAATCTACACCCCGGGAGACTGTTCCAGCAACATTTTCGCTCAATGTTCTCAAATAGTTGCTGCTCTGAGGATGGAGGTGTTACATAGAAACTATGCACCCAATCTGCAGCGGTGGATTGCAGCATTGCATTTTAGCTGTTGTTCGTCCGGTACAATTGTCATTCACCAAGTACATACTCTGCCGACTCAGCGATGACGTCTTTCCCTCAGCGTGCCCTGCCTACGAACGCGGTCACGTCATTCTACACCCGGTACTTACATTGTCCGAGCGTAGCTTCATAGATTTAACTTAGAATAATTTCCTATTGTAAAAGTTTAATAAATAGTTCAAAAGTTTTTGGTTTTTTTTAAAACCGTCGCCTGTGGCTTACGTAATTCGTGCTAATCGCTTTTTGCTTACGAAATATCAACTGTCTCTTTTCATACTATTTAATAATATTGCTGTTTAAACCTACTACAAACATTGTTAAGACTGACTATTGGTAGTAATGAATTAATGATATATCTTTACCAGCCTTTTATTTTCTCTTGTATACAATATTAATCATTAGGTATAACAAAGAAAATTAGAAAGCATAGAAATAAAATAGAAATAGAAAGTATTTTCAGTTGAAACAGAACGCAGCTTTACTATCTATAGATAGCTCAACTAATCCATCCATATCAATACCATTTAAAAAGTCCCCAAGGTTGCAGTATCTGGCGCAGCGCAGCGCATCAGCCAGCTCTCTGGCTTTATGGCAATGCTGGTAATGCGCCAGCTAATCACCGTCTTCTCACGCTTCTACGACGGTCAGATAATATTTTAAGAACCCAGAGAGCCTCGGTACTTGACGGACCTAGGGTCTCGTCTCGACTACGAGTAGAGAAAAAGGAACATTATAACGGAACATAATATTTTGTCCAAACTTTCCTGTCCCATTGTTCTCTTCTACCCCTTTAAGTAAGATTTTAGATGTGTTTTAGGATTATTATCTTCGCCAAGATAGCACCGTATTTTTTAAAAGCAGCTAAGCTCGTTTGGAGTGTAGGTGTTGACCTTTACAAACTCTCTATTATTACCTGCCTACGCGGTAATTTCGGCAAACATAAGATAAAATTTCGCAATAATTGGATTCCCAGTTAACGGTACGTTTATCTGAAATATAACGAAGAGTGTAAGAAAAGAAATACACGAATGCTGTTACTTTTTGTCTTCCATACAATGAATATGTTATTGAAAATTATTATTCACGTCTATTGTGTATTTGTGCGTGACTCAAATATGATCTGTATCGATTGTTGTTGATGTTGACATAGTATTTCAAACATTTTAAAAATTAAACCAGAACTTTTACGGTTATACTTAATGGCTTTGTTATACATACAAGACTTCGCTCGCGGCACCGCTCGCGTTTGTTTGGGCGAAGACAACGGTAGCACAATAAACGAGTTCGGTACTTATCTGAAATTTTGGTTGATGTAGTTATCTAGAATAGCTAGCAGACTTAATATTTGGAAAAAAATTGCAAAGCCATGGCACATCCAAGTATAGACATATTGGCGCTTTTAATACTTCATTTGCAGATGAGGATGTTGATAATATCTTATATGTATGTTATATGTATATTACCAACAGTCAGGGATGTGGTTTTAAAACTTTTGGATATGTATGACACATAGGAATATGCAGTGTTTTTATTATAAGCTTTATTACTCAGTTTAAGTTTATATATAGCTTGTTGGTGTAGTTATATTAGGTCCTTACATATGAAATTGGCGTTTTTCGTACTGGCCACTTTAATCACAAATTTCTCCTCTTTGGAAGCGGATCCATCGCAAACCACGTCTGAGTTAGCTGCAGGCTGCGGTGTTAGTGATAAAACTGTTTTAATTCACTTGAAGCAAATTGGGAAGATTAAAAAGCTTGAAAGGTGGGTACCTCACGAATTGACTGAAGCAAACCGGCAAACGCGCGTCGACTGCTGCGTTACATTACTAAACCGGCACAATAATGAAGGTATTTTAAACCGAATCATTACCTGTGATGAAAAATGGGTTCTTTACGATAATCGGAAGCGCTCAGCGCAATGGTTGGATCCTGGCCAGCCAGCCAAATCCTGCCCCAAGCGAAAATTAACCCCAAAAAAGTTACTTGTAAGCGTTTGGTGGACTAGTGCCGGTATTGTTCATTACAGTTTTCTCAAATCTGGCCAGACTATTACGGCTGATGTCTATTGTCAGCAATTGCAAACCATGATGGAAAAGCTAGCGGCTAAACAACCTAGGCTGGTCAATCGCTCCACGCCACTGCTGCTTCACGACAACGCTAGACCACACACTGCGCAACAGACGGCTACTAAATTAGAAGAGCTTCAATTGGAAAGTCTAAGACATCCTCCGTACTCCCCGGACCCTGCTCCAACAGATTACCATTTTTTTCGAAATTTGGATAACTTCTTGCAAGGGAAAAAATTCAACTCCGATGGGGCAGTCCAAATCGCCTTCAAAGATTTTATTGATTCCCGTCCGACTGGTTTTTTTAGTAAAGGGATCAATGAACTACCTATAAGATGGCAAAAGTGCATAGAAAATAATGGTTCATACTTTGATTAATTAAATATATTATATTAAAAAATATTCGACTTTTTGTTCCTCCCATACAAAACGCCAATTTCATATGTAAGGACCTAATATTAATTTTTAATATTTCTGTTTTATACTCCTTTGGCTTGCTCTGTAATGGCAATATAAGTATATCACTAAATATTCGACTATGCGATCTACAAAGATGATGGAAACGATACTATATCCAAAGGGAAATTCGGCCTTTCAAAACCTGGGGTGCTATTAGACTGGGTAAGAGTACACTAGTACCTAAATGTTTACTCTGTATGTAGTTAGGTACCTTAGATTACGAAAATATTTGTTTTACGAGCGCCGAGTTCTATGAGAGTCTATTTCTAGAACCGTTCACATGCTGATTGCACGCGAACATGATTGATCGGAATGAGAAGCGGTATATTCCTTTATATTACTATAAACCAAGCTTTTTAAACAGATGTTCCCTTTAATCTATGCCATTAATAGCGGTACTAGCGGTCCGCCCCGACTTCGCACGAGTATACAAAAATGGTTTTTTTTAATGCGAATCCCTAACTTTTTTAAAAAAAAATTCTTGCCTGTTGTTCAGCCTAGAATATTTTTGTTTTTCTTTTTTCATCAGGGAAAATGGATTTGAATGGTCCACACCAAACGATCGGATGAAAAATGGACGGCCGAAGCCGAGCGAAGGCCCTCGTTCGGGCTCGCTTGCTTTCGCTATAACGTCCACACACTGGTTCGTTCGCGTTCGATTGTTAGCCTTCGCTCGCTCTCGTTCGCTTGGTAGTACCCATAAAAACCCATAGGTACCCATAAGAAGTACGACTCTAGCTAACAAATAATTTCTTGTTACAGAAATGGTGTGAACGTGGAAGGGTCCACCCACAGGCAGGTGGTGGACCTCATCAAGTCTGGCGGAGACTGCCTCACGCTCACCGTCATCTCTGTCACAGCCAGGGTAAGTACCGACAATTAATGAGATAAACTAGACATACTTGCGCACACTAGCTTATACTTACGGCTTTGCAAGCGTCATCACTACATGTAGTATAAAACAAAGCTGCCCGTTAGGTACCGCTTGTCTGTGGTGAGGATCTTATGTGTTATTCCAAGTCCAGATCTTTATATACAAGTGTGTTTTGGCATTTTTGTCATGTTTTATTTCTTTGTGTGGTATAATTAAAGTATTTTTTATATATCTAAAAAATCTACAAATAAAGATGTTAAGAAAAAAACTCTGAATTATTTTATCCTCTTCTCAGCACTGTAAGACGTATTTGGAAGAACTCTGAAGAAGCATGGTAATACTGGAAAAATCGTCTTTTGAAGGCACGTTCAGCAGTAGAGTTATAACTTTAGTCGATCACTCGGGATAATACACTCGAGAGCAATGGAGGTAATACGAAGTATTGAAATTCAAGAAAATCGTCATAAAGTTCAAAAATTTCATGTTTCCTATTTTTGTTTTAAGGAGAGATCAGCAGTGTTTTTTCTTTATGTAATTTTGTGTAAATAAAATGTATGGTGACTCATATTTTTTTAACTTTCATTTAAGGAGTATTAAATTGTCTATTAAATACAATTTATTGCATTAACCTAGCATTCTTACTTTCCGAGATTTTTTGGATTCTTTGAGTGACCCGGATTCATTGCTCTCGTCTCGAGTTTATAAGGAAACACACGTCAAAACCTAAATATTAGGTCCTTACATATGAAATTGGCGTTTTTCGTACTGGCCACTTTAATCACAAATTTCTCCTCTTTGGAAGCGGATCCATCGCAAACCACGTCCGAGTTAGCTGCAGGCTGCGGTGTTAGTGATAAAACTGTTTTAATTCACTTGAAGCAAATTGGGAAGATTAAAAAGCTTGAAAGGTACCTCACGAATTGACTGAAGCAAACCGGCAAACGCGCGTCGACTGCTGCGTTACATTACTAAACCGGCACAATAATGAAGGTATTTTAAACCGAATCATTACCTGTGATGAAAAATGGGTTCTTTACGATAATCGGAAGCGCTCAGCGCAATGGTTGGATCCTGGCCAGCCAGCCAAATCCTGCCCCAAGCGAAAATTAACCCCAAAAAAGTTACTTGTAAGCGTTTGGTGGACTAGTGCCGGTATTGTTCATTACAGTTTTCTCAAATCTGGCCAGACTATTACGGCTGATGTCTATTGTCAGCAATTGCAAACCATGATGGAAAAGCTAGCGGCTAAACAACCTAGGCTGGTCAATCGCTCCACGCCACTGCTGCTTCACGACAACGCTAGACCACACACTGCGCAACAGACGGCTACTAAATTAGAAGAGCTTCAATTGGAAAGTCTAAGACATCCTCCGTACTCCCCGGACCTTGCTCCAACAGATTACCATTTTTTTCGAAATTTGGATAACTTCTTACAAGGGAAAAAATTCAACTCCGATGGGGCAGTCCAAATCGCCTTCAAAGATTTTATTGATTCCCGTCCGACTGGTTTTTTTAGTAAAGGGATCAATGAACTACCTATAAGATGGCAAAAGTGCATAGAAAATAATGGTTCATACTTTGATTAATTAAATATATTATATTAAAAAATATTCGACTTTTTGTTCCTCCCATACAAAACGCCAATTTCATATGTAAGGACCTAATATATCTTGTAGCACATAAATTACGAAGCACATAGATCTAGTCTATTTATAGTTGCCGGTGGCATGTTTATGCAAACCTGGGTTCTAGGAAAACCGCATGTTTTAGCCGTTACTACGCCAAGATCCTGCATAAATTATCCTGCATGAGTGTTACTCGGTCACTATGGCTGTGCTATGGCTTAAAGTGACAAAGGTGAAAACTACCTACTATTTGCTTTCAAAGGTAGATTTCGGGCCATCCTATTTTATTACTTTCTGTCACTTTCAGTTTTGATATCTGTATACAAAATAGGGAAAATGCACCAGTGAAATGCTTTTTGAATTATCATCACAATCATTATCATCAGCCCAGCCAGCTGCTGAACATAAGCCTCCCCTAATGAGCATAATAATTTTGAATTATGTACCATAATAATTCCACAGACAAACAAACAAAACTTCAATGTATTAAAATTTCAAAGTTTGTTGTAATTTTTTTTACATAAACAAAACAATAACAATAAATGAAATTATAGAGATTACGTGAATTTGAATTAGTCAAATAAAACCGGTATCTAAGGCAAAAACTTGAACTAAACATGATAGTAATAAAATTAATAGCCAGACAGAAATATATATTTACGGCGGAGCAGTAAATAAATTGGGAATGATTCGACAACCAATCAACTGGCAATGAAAATGTAACATCTAATTCAACGAGCGATAGTCGATAGATAGATTGTGCCACAAAGCGCGCTCATAAATATCAGAATCCGTGTGATGTAACGTATTCTGTCTAGTCTTCAAAGGTCGCTCAACATCACACAGGTTTAGTTTACGGATTTTTTTGTCAGTTCTGGGGAAAATTACCTGTGCCAAATTCCCATCTTCAGGACAGTTGATTTAGCCTCCCAGATGTGGGAATCCCATATCAGTATTAAAAGCTAAAATAAATTAGTAATGATGCACTGCACGGAGATTGTTCTCTAGGGTGAATAGACAATAATGATATCGATCGTCATACATTGTGTACATTGTTGAAGGTGAAAGAAATAATTTCAAAGAATTTACGCATTCTTAAAAAATATAATTATGTATTGTTAAGAGAACCCCAGTGTCTAGATAAACTTTAATTAAGATTTAATACGATATCAATGATAAATTGTAATTGTAACAACCTTGTATAAAGAAATACATTTTATACTGTATCTAACTATAGTTTTATTTAAATGCTTAATTTCCCAGATATGAGGTGAGTCATGCTTAACATCTGAAACATAACATTCAAATGAGAACGCATTGTTTGCATTGAGGCATGAGATTGATAACATTTTAAGATTTTGTTGTAACAAATACTTATTAGTATATTCATAAGTCATACATAACAAACAATGTAAAAAATAAAATAATGCTGCACAACGATTCGGAATTAGACTTATGAAAACTAAATACATACATCATCATCAGCCCACGTTAGTCCACTGCTGGACATAGTGCTTCCCTAATGAGCGCCATACCGTCTTCAGCTTGACGCATTCAGCATCTGCCTGGAGTCTGTCACAGGAAACGAACTAACTAAAATGCAAGTCGATTCGTTTCACTTCTTCATCTTTTAAGCGTCTACGACGATGGTTTAGCGTAGCGATGCGACTACACTCAAAGCTAGTTTCAGGAAATTTCGGATAAAATCACGCGTATTCCGTCGATAGAGCATGTTGTTGGGAACACCAGCGTATGTGTCAGTCAGATAATCATAAAATATTTTTAAAATTACGCGATTTGAACACTAATGATTAGTACAATTTTAACGGGTATTTATCGCGTTTGTTTACCTATTTTTCCCGACGTTTCAACAGGTTTACAGGACACGTGGTCATGGGATGACGTCATCCCATGACCACGACCAAAATAGGTAAATATATATAAATACCCGTTAAAATAGTACTAATAAGTCAGATACTCATTCTGCCCTCATATTTCCAGGAAGCAGAACGCCTAGAACCGTGCGACGATGGCACGGCGCCGGTGGGAGTCATCGGGGGTGCGGCAAACTCCCGCGCCGCGGTCTACCAGAGATACGACTATACCGACAAGAGGTCGCTGCCTGTATCCATCCCTGATTATAGGTAACTAAAGATACAATACAACAACGACATCGGGCATACATAGGCCATAGGCCTCCCCCAATGAGGGTCATATATGGCGTTAAACCATTGGGGGTTATTGCCCTTAATTCACCACGCTGCGCATGCGGGTTGGGGATCGCAGTTCGGTAGTTTTTCTGCGCTGCTGCCCACCTCCTGGTGTGTCCCCCTTAGTCGCTTCTTACGACACCCACGGGATGTGTTGGGGTGGTGAAATTCTATGCCGGCACGTTTTCCTCAACAAACTTCCAAACTATGGCCCGAATTATGACTTCTTAACTATGAAACAAGCAGCTGGGTTAAAAATTATAAAAGAACAGAAACAATATTTCAGTTACATTTATATAAAAGGAAACAGGTAATTGGCACCCATTCTTGAGAGGTTTCCTGCAATTTCTTTGAACATTTCACTAGAATGTTTGAACAAGAATGCCATAGACCGTGCATAGTTTCACTTGACACCCAAATTTAGTAATTTGTTTGATTATAATTAAAACGGGAATAACGATTATTAATTTTAGGATTTTCTATCTATTGAGTTCTATGGCTAATTACGTACGGCAAAAACGCAGAAAATCGGTTCCGGTTTAAAAAAATATTCTCATTAAAAACTTCAACAGTTCACTTATAAGGAGATTACTGAAGATTACTTCTTTCTAGTTTCTATGTAGCTAGCGACTAAGCTTTAATATTACGAGTGTTTACATTAATGCCGGTTCAAACCCGACCTGTTTGCATTTCCTTCTGCGCAAAACAGATAGATATTCGTAGACAGATTGAAAATATTCTATATTATCTGTTAATCAGGGAAAATTTAGGATTCTAATGGCAAAATAATTCTCAAATCAGTCTATTCGTTTCGGAGCCTATTCAATTTAAACAAACAATATTTCCTCTTTATAATTTTATTCTTTAAAATTAGTATAGATTTTAAATTAATTTTAATAACTAACATCATACACCTGTTACTTCCAGAGTGGTAATGGAACGCAACACGGGGCGGTCGTACGTGGTATTCAATGTCCACATGGCGGGCAGACATCTCTGCAGCCGCCGCTACCGCGAGTTCGCAGCGCTGCATCAACAGCTGAGGAAAGAGTTCCTAGGTAATATATGACGGTACAGGGGCCCAAACCGTGTGACGTCACAACGTGTTCTAAATACGGTTTTGTCCGATTCCACGCCGCTGTTTTGTGGTATCTGTGTAACGTTTGTGGATTGACAATAGTGAATAAAGGCCCTGTGTGGTAATATAATCGTGTGAGAGAGACAGTTGACAGTCTATATAACAAACTGCCTTTACAGTTGAAGTTAATTAAAAATGAAAATAAGTTTAATCTAGAATTAAAAAATCTTTTACTCGACAAAACGCTGTATAGTATCAAAGAGTTCTTAGAAAATGATTACAGTCTATATAATGTAAAATCCTTACTGAAATCACCTGACATATCCGAAATATCACCTGACCCGCAGTGAATGTTTCATTAATTTAAACTTAAAACTTGCCCCTATACAGCAAAACTGTTTATTATAATTATTTATCATGTTTTGACGAGTCATAGCCTCGGCATATAATTAAGGTACCATTATATTGTACACTTTTTTTATGTTTGATTTATGACAATAAAGAAATCTGAATCTGAATCTGAATCTGTCTCTCTCACACATAAAGTGACGTCACACACAAAGTTGCACGTGTAGCGCAACATATTTTAAACTTACGCGATCCGAGCACATTGTTCTTAGAACTATTTTACCGAGTATTTATCACTTTAATTTACCTATTTTTTTCGAGGTTTCAACAGATACAATTTTAAGTGACCGTTGTTGAATTGAAAATACGAGTAGTTCTAAGCCAACACAGTTTGTATGGAGAAATGGGCAATCTTCCGAGTTTTGGTAATATAGGTACTAATAAAACAAGATTCGTCAAGTACAAGTGCAACGCGCGCCGAGGGTTTTGATATTTTGTCGATTATACATAATATAATATACTATAGGTAACAGTTACTTCGGAGATTAGGGAGTAGTTAGGTAGGTATCTACTCATACATTTTTCGACTCTTTTCAATGTATTAAAAAAAGGTATGAAACTTAGACAAAAAGATTATAATTATGTGCGTCAGAAGTAATTAGCCCTTGACGCAAAAGGATGTTATACGTTTAAAGCACAAGTACTAGTTCGATTCCCGCCTCGGGACAAATATTTGTACGATCTGCAGATATTTGTTCAGGGGTTCTGGTTGTTTTCTATGTATACTAAAAAATATCTATCTATTTAATAATATTGTATTATGTATATCAGTCATCTAGTACCCATAACACAAGCTCTGCTTAGCTTGGGGCTAGATGATGCTGTGTGGATTGTCCAGCATTATTTATTTTATTTATTATTTACAGGGTTCAATTTCCCGAAGCTGCCCGGCAAATGGCCGTTCACACTGAGCGAGCAACAACTCGACGCGAGGAGGAGAGGCCTTGAACAGTATTTAGAGAAGGTTCGTTTCACATTTTAGTTATTATAGCGTGTACGACCTCGAAAATGGATAAGAAATTAAATCACATCATATCATGAGCCGTGTGGTGCGGTCATAGAATTTCATCACCCCCACTCTTCCCGTGGGTGTCGAAAGGACACACCCGGGGGCGGGCAGCAGCGCCCTCTGCAGAACAACTCCACTGAACTGCAAACACCAACCCGCATGCCCAACGTGGGGATTATGGGCAATAACCCCAAAATTATGAGTAATGCCATCTATGGCGCTCATTAGGAGAGGCCTAGAGGTCCAGCAGTGGACTATTACAGGCATGATAATGATGACATCATGAGCCCATGTTAGTCTACTGCTCGCTTTAGTAAACTAAACTAAAACGAAACTAAACCGACCTTCCCATACTGAGGGAAGGGTTCAAGTCCCTCCGAAACCGAAAAGTAGGTATACTATTTAAGGCCTTAGGTAGGTAGCTAGCTTCCGTTTCTTCCGATGATTCTTGCACACCTCTATTGACATTTGCCCTTGTGGTTCAGGCGATGATGCCAGAGTGATTATTGTGTATTGCCAGCATCATTAATATTAATGTGTTTGTGTACAGGTGTGCGCAGTCCGCGTGATAGCCGAGAGCGAGAGCGTGCAAGAGTTCCTTACAGAGGGCGAGGCGGGCGGAGCACTGGTTGATCTCAAGGTTAGGCCCCTCCCACAATAGGAGTTATTTGGATCTACAGGTTGTTTGGTACACCGTTTGCCAAAATGAAATGAAAGGTGTTTTAGCTACTTTTACGAACCATCAAAAAATCCTGGCCCGAAGGAGGATTAATGTATTAAAAAAAAATGTTGTAATTTACAAGACTTTTGTATGTGGCTTTTGTAATAACTTTCGAATATTTTTAATTTAGATTACTTTACCTTACACTTAAACTAACTTAAACATTAAAAAAATATATTATATGCAGTGTAACCTCCGCAGTGTAGCATCCGTGCGAAGCCGGGGCGGGTCGCTAGTTCTAGATAAATGTATACTGTATCGTATTCCAGGTGGTCCTCCCCGACGCCCGCGTGGTATCTTTGAGCTGTCTCCGCGGCGCGCACGCCGACCACGTGTACGCCGCGACGGCGGACAAGATAGACCTGCCACCGCATATCCGCCCCTACTTCTACCTCTTCGAGATCATCGAGTACAACTTCGGTGAGATATTCTTATTTATTGCAACTGCAGTACTACTCTAGTGAGTTTCAGCTAAGAATAGATAAATAGATAGATAAAGACGAACGAAATATTGAATACTATGCTGATAATTGAAGTAACATAGAAGCTCTTACGCTCGTGCGCTTTGCGCTCATGCTCTTAGCACGTAAACGAATGTAAAAAATTATGATCAGACGTAAGAATTTCTATTCAAAGACCGTGGCGGAAATGTTATGGAAGACCACGCTGAGGAAGATCCGCTAAACAGTATGAGGCTTTGTGCGGCAGCAGTCCGCAGAAAAAATGGCACAGCGTCTAACAGAGTTTATTTTTTGTAGTGCATTATAAAAAAAAAATATCGTCTTGTTTAGCGTAAAAAAATCACTCAAATGTTTTTTTGTCATGGTTAAAAGCTTTGAAGTTTTAGCGTTAACAAAACTAAAATTCCTCATCAGAGTTTTAGTTTTGTTTACCCCCAGGGGGTATGATGAGGCCAAGCATTAGTATTAGCAACTCATTGTACGATACTATTTGTACGATCTGCAGATATTTGTTCAGGGAGTTCTGGTCGTTTTCTATATATAATAAAAAATATCTATATATGTAATAAAATAATATTGTATTATGTATATCAGTCATCTAGTACTCATAACACAAGCTCTGCTTTGCTTGGGGCTAGATGATGCTGTGCTGGATTGTCTGGCATTATTTATTTATTTATTGTAGCTATAACCGTGTCGAAATCACTATAAAAAGGCATTATCTAATTCTAGGTGGGGAACTGAGATCTGCACTGACATCTCGCATAGAGTGTAGTAACGGCATTATCTATCTTATATTCTGTATTCCAGAGCGTAAACTCCAGCCCAACGAATGCCCGCACGCCCTCTACATCCAGAACTACTCGACAGCTAGCTCCAGCTGTCTGTGCATCCGCAAGTGGCTCTTCAACCCGCGCACGGAGATCGCGCTGGCTGAGGAGCATCCCGCCGCCGCAGCTTTTATATTCCACCAGGTAAACTTGTATTCCACTAGGTAAACTTATATTCCAATAGGTAAACTTATATTCCACTAGGTAAACTTGCATTCTACTATGTAAACTTGTATTCCACTAGGTAAACTTATATTCCACTAAGTAAACTTGTATTCTACTAGGTAAACTTATATTCCACTAAGTAAACTTGTATTCCACTAGGTAAACTTGTATTCCACTAGGTAAACATGTATTCCACTAGGTAAACTTGTGTCCCACTAGGTACTTACTAACTTATATTCCATATTATCATCATACATAGATCATATGTATATGAATGTGGTGTGTGTGTTGTCAGGCGGTGGAGGAGGTGAACCGCGGCGTGTGCGTGGCGGGCGCGCGGCTGTACCAGCTGAAGGCGCTGCAGCAAGTGACCCGCGCGCGCGACTACCTGGCGCTGGCGCGCTCGCTGCCCGGCTACGGAGACGTCGCGCTGCCGCCCGCAAGGACGGACGCGCGAGCCACGCCCACACTCGCTGTCACTATAGGTATATATGTTTGTAGCTGAAGGCGCTGCAGCAAGTAATAGATATTCAACGCGCAGCCTAAAACGCTGTAACTTCTCCAGACTTTCCGAAAGTCAATTATAAGAAAAACTGTTGAGAATGATTTGGGAATCATTCCCAAGAAGCGGAGAGTTGATCTCAGAGATTATCCGCCAGTGAAATTCGGGTTCAGTCGACTCAATACATTGTTAACACGTCAGGTTGGAACGGCATCAAGCTATCTACGTGGTGCGAGAACGAGAACACAACAGCGCAGAGCATAGAGGTCCCGTGGTGTGACGTCACAGCGTGGGCGCGCGACGACGAAGCGGCCGCGCTTCGGCTCACCTACCGCCGGGACCAGCACACGAGATCTGTCGCACTCTTCACTCCTTATGTAAGTATACGCACACGAGATCTGTCGCACTCTTCACTCCTTATGTATGTATACGCACACGAGATATGTCGCACTCTTCACTCCTTATGTATGTATACCCACACGAGATCTGTCGCACTCTTCACTCCTTATGTATGTATACGGAAGGACAGATACATCTATCACCGATTCAAATATGGACTTTAACCCTTAGCTACCTACCCTCTATTTTAGTCACACAACTACCTACCCGCGGGTAGTGTGACGTCGGCGATATCTGGCTCCAGTAAAACAAATCTATGGCAGTGGAAGATAATTTGAAATAAAACTTATATTTAAATTAGTTTTTTAAATAAATTAGAGTGACAAAAATATAAAAAATCAACATTATTTATTCACTAAACTAAAATTTCTTCTAAGACCTGAGATATAACATTAAAATTCAACATATTAAGAAAATGAGATCTATAACAAAAATAACGTAAATCACGGACTTCTCTTTACTAATTTCTATAAATTCAGGAATTAACTAATTAAACTATACACTAATATCAATGTAAAAAGAGTTATTTTTTAAAAATTGCATGTCATGAACTTTACAGTTTTAGCGGCAGTAAAAATACACAACATGTTTGCGTATCATTGGTTTCTTGCAATGAAAACACAAGTATTGGGTCTTGTGTTTCTACTTAGGGTCACAAACAGGGCAGGTCCTGCGAGTTTCCAACCTATCTGCACCAGCATCACTTCCAATAGCCGCAGGAAGCGGTTGCGCGTTGAACTGCAATACCCGACGAAGAGAAAGTTGCAGCATGTAGCTTTTAGCTGAAATACTCGATATAATCAAACTTTCTTAAGAGTTTAGGGTTCTCTATACGCAGTTCCGAATCTTCCCACCAACCAGGGCACAATATTTTGATCATCAGTAGCCATTTTGCACTAAAACAATAAAAAATACTTAATGAAAAAAGTCACTTAACTACCTACCCGCGGTCGTTCAGACCGCTGACAAAAGTTTTTTACTCACCAAAAGCAAACGCGCGCACTTATGACCTCGACAAGCGCAGGCGTGGTACTGCGGGTAACGGGGAAAAGGTACATAGACGCACGATATGTGACAATGCGCACACACTTCGTAATTCACAAAAATATTATCGCTGGTGTCCCTGAGACCGCGGGTAGGTAGTTAAGGGTTAACTCGTCACTTTTAGATACATTTTACATTGACAATATTGCTAAGTCCAAGCTTGAAGCCTTCGCGATGTCTGCTATTTTATGCCGTAAACTGTTACTGTAAAATGTATTCAAATGCTCTAATAATGCAATATTTGAATGCACGTTTAAAGCGACGAAGGACAGATGCTGCCACGAGCGAAGCAATACGCCACAGTCTCAATAAGACCTTTATGTCTTGATGTAGTTCAAAGTGACGATGCATAGATGTCGCCACAGGCGATGGATATCGTCACAAAACTCGATTAGGACTCAACATAGATAATATTGTTTCTGTATCATTTTATATAGACAAATGTTAATCGAAAACGTTTACCTTTATCTGAGACGCTGTCGTTACCGCCGCCTTAAAGAATCATGACTTCTTTGAGGTTAAGCACGAGCGATGCATATGGTTCCTCCTAAAGCTGAAACTTTGAACCTTGCTGTGCTGTGCTTAAGGCTACGATCATCTGAATTATATCAGGGGTTAGTTCTTTTCTGAATGCCCTGAAAAAACCTTTAGGTTTTTTCAGTTCAAAATGTTCGGTATAAATGTGTCTCAAGAACGCTTACTCATTTATAAAGCGTTCAAAATATTCGGTATAAATGCGTCTCAAAGTTAGATATTTAATTTTGTTCTCAAAGTTATGATATTGTTTCAGTATCAATACCTCGGCAACGTGATGGACCGGATAGCCGAGGAAGCGAACTGGGCGGACACCGGCGAATAACGACCTGCTTGTGAGACATAACTTATATCTCCACACTGGCCATTTGATACGCGATATTCAGTTCTATACCCATCGCGTAGAGTGCGTTTTCACTCCTCATCAGCATACATCGTGCTCCATAAACACTCTTTGGGTTTAGCCATAATCGGCTTGACGGGTTGATTGGTGATGATCATCATCATCATCAGCCCATATCAGTCCACTGCTGGACTGGATTGATGATCGCATTGATACAAAGGTACTACAAGTACAAGTACAAAGGTACTCTTCCTCTGGTAGGTTAAACTCAAAAAGAACAAACAAGGCCACATAGAACGAGTATACATTGGTATCTAAAAATGAGTATTACTTTAGTAAAGTTGCGGTAGATCTACGGCGGCGTTTAACAATCTAGAAAACAAAAGCTCCCAAACATGTAGGCAACAAGTGACCCCAAATAAGTAGGTATGTAATTAGAATTAAATTAAAAAAAAAATGGAGGAGTTTTTGTTATTATAGTGCGTAAGCCTTCGCACTTGGGGTAATCTCTAGGAGTGCGAGGAGTTAAGCACTATAAAAAATCAGTGGTACCTCTCGTTTAACAAACAAAATGTAATTTTAGCCTTTGAACAGGCTTGGATGAACTTCAATGTTTTCCCTGTAGGTGGAGCTAACGGCGCTATAGTCTGATGAAGCCCCAAAGATTTTCGATTAGTCGGGTACTTGATTTCATGATTTGATGATTGATTCATTTCATGATTCGAAATCAAGTACTAGTACAAGTACTTGGCTAGCCCGTCCTGTGCTGAGGGAAAGTCGCGGGTTCAAGTTCCTAAGTCGAATGTTTTTGGGATATTAGAGTATCTTTTTATATTGGATTCTGGATCTGCGATCCCCAACCCGCATGCCCAGCGTGGGGATTATGGGCAAAACCCCCAAATGATGAGTAAATCCATCTATGGCGCTCATTAGGGAGGCCTATGTCCAGCAGTGGACTGTTATAGGCTGGTGATGTGATGTTATATTGGATTCTATTCTTACGCCGCGACCGTTCAGTCTTCGTTCAATGTGATTTAGCACTGTGTAATATTCATAAATATTTACATATAATGGGGCGAAGTATTTAAGTCGATTTCCTTACTTCATTTACCATGTCGCTGTGTGGATCTTAGCGAGTCAAGATTTCTGATCTGGTTCTGAACAGTTGAGCGTCGATTTGGTTATAGTAACTGAATTATCGCATGGCAAGTTTTCATACCTTTGACGTTGTCAATATCAAGTGGCCAGTTTTAAACCGTGCAGTACTGTTGTTATTACTATTTCTCTATTATATAGTTACTATATTCGATCTTGTATCTGTAATTTTGAAGTATAATCATAACTTAGCGTTGGATTCATTAAATCATTTTATATAGACAAGTGTTCATCGAAAACGTTTACCTTTATCTGAGATGCTGCCGCCTAAAGAACATGACTCTTCGAACTTCGAAGTTAGGCACGAGCGATGCATATGGTTCGTCTTAAAGCTGAAACCTTGAACCTTGCTGTGCTGTGCTTAAATTATTTATTTCACGGGCTAGTTCTTTCCTGAATGCCATGAAAAAACTTAACCCATAAGCGCTTAGTCACTTAACAAGCGTTCTATATGTTCGGAAAAAATGCTTCGTAAAGTTTTTTTCGATGATTACTTGTCTAACATAGTTAATCTTACAAACCATTAAAATCGTTTAATACATATAATATACATAATCTCTATTTATAACAAAAATATATGTCTGAAGTTCGCAACGAAAACAAAAATGATCTTACTCAAAATCACACTAACATTTTAAATGCTATAGTTTGTATGTTTACATGTATGGATGGATGTTTGTTAATGTTTAACACTAAAAGTTCTTAACAGATCGGGCTGAAATTCTGCATACAGATAATTGTACGCCCGGAATAAAACACAGGCATATTTTATCCCATAAACCAGTTCCCATGGGATAAAAAAACCATATAACGTTCACATAGAATGCGTGCTAAGTCGAGGGCAGAAACTAGTATCAAATTATCCTCCAGTTGAATTTAGTCTCTATTATAAGCATAGACTATCTTTACATTGTATACTTTTTATTATAAATATATAAGTCTCTGTATTCATGTTATTATCTTAATGAGATCTGTTTTTGTACTTTGTAACTTTATAACTTTTATTTAGAATTAATTAAACCCGTATTGTATGAAAACGATACGATGCGAACAACTTCAATCAAATGTCGGCGAATATAAATTTGTCGCTAAGCTAAAGACAATTTACTGTAAATTAAGTCTCATTAAAACATCATCTTACTATATTATAAGTAAAATAATAATGTCGCATTTATCTCAAAATGTAAATAGTAATGTAAGTCGTTTTACAGCATCCGACACGACACCGGCACAGCTTTCGGATGCTTGTTCCATTTTGATTAGTAAAACAAATTTTATTAAAACTTTAATCAAAATAATGATCGTTTGTATCTATAATTTCGTTTTTAACACATTTATTTGGATCCAAGTAGTCCAAGGTAAAATAAATTAGATATTACCGCCTTTTACAAAATTGTTTTAAGGTTATTTATTTTGAGCTTATAATATGTTTGTTAGCAAATTTTAGGAAAATTTACATGTTTCGGCTTTCGGCCAAATGTAAAGCTGCGTATACACCAGCGAATCTGACCGAAAATAACGGGAAAAGGCCGAAAATCACAAGTGTGTGGTGTGTATGCTTGAAAGTTATCAGATGAATCACTATTGTGTCGTTATGTGTTTAATGTTTAAAAGTTTGTAGCTCTAATATTTTAACGTAAGTTCACATTTACATATCCATCTTGAATATATCGCGTTTTTAGATTATATGTATGGTTTTCGGTATCGGATGATGTTTAGTACAAATAGGTGTCTCATTGCGGTTCGCAGACCACAGGATCTGTCAATGACGATTTGTACTTTCTATATACAAAAGCGAAACTCTGAGTTCATTCGGAATTTGCGAGAATATGTAGCAGTGTAAAACGAAGCCGAATTGAAAATATCCCGAATTGTATAAAGATGGCTTTATCATTCATCTGCTGGTCGGTCCTGAGTATTTGTGCGTGCATCACTCATACTACTTTGGCCGTTCCTTGGTTAAATTATTTGAATTAAATTATGTGAATTTAGTTCTCTGTCACATGTATTCGTTACGAATCCTATCCTTCAGAGATACTCCGAGCATAGCTCTTTAAAACTAACATATAGAAACATTTTTCTTATTTCTTAATATCTTTACACTCGAGTTCAAAATACTGTAAAACTGTGGTCTGCAACCGCAAAGAAGACGAAAGATGGAAGTGAGAGCCTTGTGTTTTGTGATATAGATGGCAGTATTTGTTGCGGATGGTTTGATGCATCGCTATTATAGATAGCACATATTTTATTCCTAGAGTAGGATAATAATACGTTAGTTCCACTAAAGTTCAATAAGTTATATGTTTTCTTGTTACTGATAAGAATTTCTTACTACAAGGTTTTTTTTACCGTGAATCGATGTGATGTAAGCTTTTGTCGTTGATAAATTCAAGTTATAATAAATAAAACTAATGTTTTTTATGATACTACATACATATGATTATAAACTAAATTTTTTAACTGTCATGGTAATTAACACTAAAGTCATTTATAACGGGATATTTACCATGATTTGAGTTTTGATTTTTCCAATATGCCGGCACAGTTTCAAGCGCCATGATCACGGAAAAACTTTGTTGTTATGGTAAATCCTGTTATAAATGATTTATATTGTTACAGTGCAATAAAACTGCTCACGTTTTATAAAATCAATTGGAGTATTAGTTATCGAGAATCAGGTGCCATAACGCACGGGTGCGTTCCATCATCATGTAAACGGTTCTTATGTCTGTAAGGAATAAGTGAGAAATATAATCAATAAAATACATATTTTTATATGAATACACTCCTACGAAATCAGTTGCATGTTTAAAATATTTTGAATATATATTTTAGTTCTGTTTGTAGTAATATTTAGAATAATACTAATTAGTAGCCTTAGATTGTATTCCTGTACACTGCCGTGCAAAATGCATAAATGTTGGAGTTTTCTTGATCTCAAGATGTTTTAAAAACATGTTTTGTCTTATTGGTGGCGTTCTGTTTTGCTCGACAGTGTATTTAGCGATATCTACCTATGTTTAGCTTAACATGACAACCGTATGGTGACAAGTACTTATTTAATAATTTATATTATCACTGTTAGCGTATTTTGATGTTATTATTATAATATTATCTATGCAGGTAGAATATAAACGGATTTTATCCAACATGTTATAATTATCAATATCAGTGCAATTAATAAATTTAACCGTTATACTATTGGCAACTATTAATGGTTTATACAATTTTTATACAGTTTATTAATTAGATAGATGTTGTATTGTTAATAATCTGTTTATGTAGTTATGCTTTAAAAGTTCGGTGCCATTGATAAACAGAAACTATGGCGCCCTTCGAGTTTTATTCGATTTGATTTTAGTAAAATTTTAATATTTCCGCCGATGCGCGATGCTTTTGGTGTTATTTTAAAGAAATTGATTAGCCTATTTATTAACTAGCCAAATCATAACAAGATGAAACTACCAAGCAATAAATCAAATATATATATTTACACTCGCACTATAAATAAATATAGTAGTTGTTCGTTTTTATTGTTCGTTACAGTATCATTAGTTCATTTCATAGTAGATGTAGGGGCGTGTCGCCTAGCTGGACATTCCGTGTAGTTCTAGACTTCATTTGGTCACAATCGTGTGATATCCAGTAACCTATAGATTTCGCTTGAATAAAAATTGTATTCCTATTTGATTGTTTTACTTATAATTTTTAATAGACCTTTCCAGATACACTTATACTTTAAGAGCCTCCCCTATTTTTACTCGTCCCTACTTACCTTAAGTCCATTGTTTAAAGTGTGTTTTAAGATTCTTTCTTAAATAGATATATAATATATTTAAAGGTCCCATAGTATAATAAATAGTCGCATTCCGCGTATGTTTGTCTGTTTGCACGCTGACTCTTCCGTAATTACGCAGAGGATTTTCATGAAGATTTCACCAAAAGACGCAGTTCGTTCATTATGGTTATAGTAGGACTGATTTACTAGCCGGGGCCAGTACTTTCTTTACTTCTCCGAAAATACGCGTGCGAAGGCGCAGGCAGAAGCTAGTAAGTATTCCGAACTAAATAGTAGGCCTGATTTAGTATGAAAGTTTACTCATTCAATGCTTAGCCTAGCAGTAGTAATGGTTTGTTTGTTTGGATTTAATAGGCTTTGAAACTATAAGACCGATTTGAAAAATTTCATCATTCTGAACCCTACATTATCCCTGATGAACATAGGCTTTAGGTGATATTTTCAAAAAGTTAGAATCTGTATGAAAACTTCTGTAAAGAAGCGTATGTAAAAAAATATAACTTGTTAGATCCGTCCGTGTAAAGTCCGCCTTGGCATCGCACGGTGTGCGAAACCGAAGCGCACCGCTAGTATGGCATAAACGACACTCAAGCATGGATCGACGACTGAGAATCGTTCATATAACTGGCCATCGTGTATGTATTCTACGTAAAACTATAATAAATAAATAATTCAGGACAATCCACACAGCATCATGCAGCCTCAAGCTAAGCAGAACTTGTACATAATACAAAATAATTATTAATAATTCAATAAATTATTACATTTCATATGTACTTAGATATTTTCATTACATATGAGTTATACAATACATAGAAAACGACCAGAACACCCTGAACAAAAATCTGCAGAACGAAAAATATTTCAGTCCCTTGAAGTCCCTTTTGCGTCGCAGGCGGAACGCCCACCGCGCCACAGAGGTCGTCAACAGTTCGTAGTATAGTTGAGTAATATAGTTTTCGACAGCATGGGTGAATTCCGCGAATTACCCGAGCTGTAGAAGACCCCCCCCAACAAATCATTATTATGTACGTATATATTATATGTACCTACGTGTTATATTTAAATGACGTGTAAAATATTATTTTTACAAATAAATTCTTGTGTAAGTTAGCCTTTAGAGCAACACTACCGGGGCCGGTTAGCATCGCGCGTGACCGCCCGTTTAGCTCTCATGAGCGAGTTTGCAGAACGAATCATTGCACACTAATTGCAATTATTGATGATTAGCTGTTGCCTTGTTGCTTAGCTGTTTCGACGGTCGGAGGTTTGAGTCCTGGCATAACTGAATACTATGACTCACTTAGGTAGAATGGAGTTTTTTCATGTTATCTGTGTATTTTGACAATACGAATCATTACATTACACACTAATTGCAATTATTGATGATTAGCTGTTGTTGCATAACTGTTTTGACGGGCGGGGGCTAATAATAATAATAATAAATAAATAATAATAGATCCAAAAGGCGGTACTCCTGGACTCTGCGCGTATCGTCAGGAAGTTCCTCTCTCTGCAGCCCTAGTCACCGGCCGCTTGAGCCTAGCTTCGCGGTTGGTGATCCACCGTTTTGATATATTTTTTACTGTAGAGTTATTTTATAATAATTTTGTTGTATTTTCTATAGTAAAAAATGTATTTTTTAACGAGATAAATAATTAAATGAAGTGAAATAATAATAAATAGTAAGGATTATGGGCAATAACCCCTACATAATGATGCCATCTATGGCGCTCATTAGGGGAGGCCTATGTCCAGCAGTGGACTATTATAGGCTGGTGATGATGATGATGATGATAGAATACTAAAATGAATCACTTAGAATGGAGTCATTTTATGTATGTGTGTATTTTGAATGTTAGGCTTGCGTTACTGTACGGTCTACGCTTTACCGGAAATAAGTGAATCTTTCGTAATTAAGGCTTCGTTCTCAATTTAATTTTTGTTGTTTCTTAGAATTTTTTATTATTGATTAGTTTTTAAAACCAACAATTCTGTTGAGTAAAATTATGTTATTGGAATCGATATCACACTTAATGGATTTGGAATAATTTCTCATAATATTATACATTCGTCGAAATAATAATGGGATCCCCGTCTCATTCATCCGTAGGTACATACATTTTTGTGGACATAAAAAACTATACAGGTAGAAGGTAGGTACCCAATCATTGCGAAAAATTATTAAAGGCATAAAAAGAGGGTAGGTAGAGGTAGATTCTTCTGTCCTATTATATCCATTCAATAACCGCAATCCAAATGGCGCTTGCAAAAATCATACAACTGTATAAATACTTATTACTGTGTATAAAACTTAATTGTGTATTTGTATAGTGTGGTGTATGTGTGAAAGTGTTGTGAATGTGTAGTAATGTTCGTTGAGATAACGTAGGTACCTACTTATTTTTCACTAAAGCTCGGGTAGATAACCCAACGGAAAATTATATGTCATACGAACTGAAACGATCTCCTTTTCTCAAATGAAATGCTTCAGTTAGGTTAATATAACAGCATGTTGAAAAACATAACAAAACCTAACCTAGTATGTAGGTACCTACTTAAGTAAAATAGTGATCCTATTTCAATCAGAAATCATCATTACCTACTGTAGATCTTTACGGCAAGCTAAAAAAATCATCGAAATTATTATCAGTTCAATTTATTTCATTAATAAAAGGAGAGTTTCTTGCACGAATGGTGTGTAGTCTCGTATCCGCACAAATAAAAAATGCTAGCAACTACGAGTATCTATCACGCTTACAATAAATGAGTTTTTAAAACATTTTTTATGCCATATTTGAGCATTGGTATAACAGAATAATATCCTATAAGTCCTATATTTTCACGAATAAGTACTACCTAGGTACTATGAAAAAACTAAATAATATCTAAAACTAAACTTACATTAGCTTTAGCTCCCAGCAACACTGATGAATTGCCCAAATAAATACAAACGTAATACTATAACATAAATTAAAAGCAGATCATGGCGAAAATATGCTCAAATTATATTAATAATTTTGGTACATATTAAATGGGAAATTCACCCATCGCTGGAGTCTTAACTTTTCTCTCATCTTGTTTTACTCATACGTTTTTATCTATCTATTTATCTGCAATATTCTCAGAGTCACCATCATCATTGTATCGCCTTACCCTTCCAGCCCCTCCGCCCCGTGCCCTCGCATCCAAGTGCGCCCCGAAAGCGGTTGACCCCGATTTACAATAATGCAATCCACACAGTACCAAAGTAAGCAGAGCTTTAGTTACGGGTTTAGATAACTGATATGCCTAGTGATATCAGTTAGGTATATCTAGTGAGAATTAGGGAAGTAGTGGATTTAACATAGATTTTACACTAGATATTTAACCCGGGTAAGATTAGGTACTATAGGTAAACAGGGTGAGTTTTTTTCAGGGCTACCAAGAAGTTTAAAATCGTGTTTTTTCAGGGCTACCAAGGGGAAGTTTGAAATGGTGAGAGTTATCGAAAAGTCATGATGGTTCAGTTTCAGTGTTCCAACAATTTTGGGTACATAGTCGTCGTACATTTATTTATTTACTATCAACTAAAGTACCCGAAAAAACATTTTGCAAAACTCTTTTCCAGAAAAGCTCTAAAATATTACGTCTTTTTAGGGTTTTGCCATCGGTTGCAAAACCCTTATGAAATCGCTTTGGGTCTGTTTTGTGTTTTGAATCCTTAATATCTCAGAAACTACTGCAGCTATTGACTTGAAATTTGAAATAATAGTACATTTTGTGCGCCCGCACATATTTATAGAAAAATAAATGAAAATAAATGAAAAACCAAAATGAAGATTTTCCATACAAATTTTGAAATCGAAATTTTAAATGGAACGTACAAAGTCAAACGTGGTATCAAATTAAAGGTACACGTTTGTAGATTTCAAAATAGTTTTGTAAATTTTGGTAGATTTTATACTTTTTAAAATATTTTGAAAAAGGTCGAAAAATTGACCGGTACCCCCCCTCTATCTCCGAAGATTGCAGAGCGATCGATGTGATATGTACCAAGTGTTTGTAGATATGGATCTATATTTTACAGGAAAAATATAGAGAAGTCTGTAAAAATAATACTTTTTGAAATAAGGTCAAAAAAGGGCGGGAAAATTTTCTAAAGGGGTGACTACCCCACCGAGTTGGGTATCAAATGAAAGGTATTGGTTTGTACATTCCAATACAGTTTTTGAAATTCCGATAAGTTTTATACTTTCCGAAATATTTTGAAAAAGGTCGAAAAATTTACCATTCCCCCCCCCCCCCTATCTCCGAAGATTACAGAGTGATTGATGTAAAATGTACCAAGCTTTTGTAGATATAAATCTATATTTTACAGGAAAAATATAGAGAAGTCTGTAAATATAATACTTTTTGAAATATGGTCAAAAAACTAATTTTCATACAATGGGGGCTATTTCATTGAGAGTAATATCAAATCAAAGGTATGGATTTCGACAATTCAAAACAGGTTTTGAAAATCGTCTAAATTTCATACTTAGTGAAATAGGTTGAAAAAAGCCGAAAAAAAATTGTAGGTACCAACCCACTTACCTACCTACTAATCTCTGTAGTAACTGTAATAGGAGTATCCTAGATAATCCACACAGTATCATTTACCCACAAGCTAAGCAAAGCTTGTGTTGTTGGTATTACTACGATAGCTGTTAACATAATAAAGTATAAGTATCACATTAGATGATTTATTTTTGTGTACAGAAAAGGACTAGAACACCCTAACAAATAATCTGAAGATCCTACAAATATTCAGGAATCAAACCTCAACCTCCTGCGTTGTAAGCCCACCGCTCCAAGAGGTTGTCATACACGTACCTACCTAAACGACAAAAGTTCAAAACCCTCGGCGCGCGAGTTACACTCGCACTTGTCGTACTTGTTTTTAATGTTATGATGTGTTACGAAATGAAATGAAGTGATATTTTTATTGCACATAAAACATGTTACCTACAAGTTTTTAATGCAAAACTATTATATTTTTCAAAATGGAGCACCTAATTCCTTTGATGACTTTTCGATTACTCTCACGGTTGCAGACTTCCCCTTAGGAACTCTAATCATGGAAAATTTCCCATTTACCGACTTAAGTGTTAATAACCATGATCGTTTCAAAAGTTTTTTTCCTTAGTAACTTTGAAAAATAACACACCCTGTATATAGTGCAAAAATGCAATAACGCTGCCCACAGTTGAACCTAATAAGGTCCAATTGTACCTACGCTTACCTGAACTGTCTTATTACTGCTTCCTGCAGACGTTTCCTCCAGACGAGCGCCAGACGGTTTGGGTTACTACTGTAGGTACTGTCCACGCCGAAAATTGCGGAATACTGCATGGATATTCGAACGAAGCGGCTATGTGCTTTTATACATAGAAGCTTTGTTCGAATATCCAAGTAGTAGGTACCTATTCAGCAATTTTCGCCGTGGACAGTTTGAATATCCATCCTGTACTAATAATATAAGGGGAAGGTTCGGATGGATGGAGGTCAAGTTAGACACCTTTCAAAATTAATATTTTTTTTTTTGAAAATTAGGTACTTACAACTAATTGTTTCTACGAGTACTTGAATCTTTGCATGGATCTTTAACTATAAAAAAATAACTAAATGCTACTTTTTATACCAAAAAACCCGGGCAAAAGCATAATATCAGCCAGCAATATCCTAACGATTTCGTAAGGTCCGGTAATTTGTCTATTCAGTATTTTAAAAGGGTTTAGGGTTGAGGAATTCTAACGTTTTAGTGAATAACATTTTCTTGCGGTGTTGTTACTGTATTTTTCACATTTTTAAGGAAAAGAGCAGTTGATAGATAGAGAGATAGAGATAGAGAAGCATTTATTGACACAACCCAGTTACAGCACGTTGGTATTAGTTGGTATTACCTAATAGGCTCTTAGGATTTATTGTTCCCAATTTACCAGAACCAGAAGCAATATAAAAAAATATAGGTGACCTAATAATGCTGGTAAGTAATATTAGCAGTTAGGATATTTTGAATTTACCATTTGTATTTTGCTCGAGTAATTTCTGCTTTCAGAATTGCCTGCTTATGAACATGGTTTTGCAAACGACCATAAGAACGTCATTGACCAAGCACTTTATGAAACTGGGTAAGTGTCCTTAAACTTTTATACCTTTAAACAGGAATCGCTTTTACACGGGAAGATTTTATGATTAGATACTTTATAGTACTTACGTACTAATATAATCCAAAAAATCAAATAAATATTTTATCAAAGAAAGTAACAATCAGTTGGTAAACAAAGAAGAATCGAAAAAAATGAGCTAAATGCAGCCAAACAATCTACTGGTAGCTCAAGAGATCCATCCAACCATTAATGCCAGCCTGAAGCGTCCCCAAAATACTAGATGCACTGCCCCACTGTGAAATATCGGCCTTATTGGTTACACTGGTACTGTTTTATCAGCATCTTCAAGAGACCCTTGAGTTTTGTCGGTAACAGAATATCTCTGTAATTTATTAATAGAATCAATATCTATTGAAAAGTAAGAAACCAGGTTATCAAACTCGGATTTTATGACCATAAAAGTCTTTTATATAGCTTTTATATTTAGCTGATTTCAAACCAAAATTATGACCTGATTATGAATTTTCAGATAAAATAAACTTAAAATTTAATAATGTAACACGAAGGCGCACTAAAGTAGTCAGAGTGACTACTGAAACAGGATTTCTTGAATATAAAAGCTAAATCTATATCTAAGACTTTAATAGTCATGAAATCCTTTGCCTTGGCAGTAAGTTTACATAAACCAAGCACCTGAGATTATACTTACGCGTTATGCACATATCTATTGTACAGTCAACAATAAAAAAAACAGCTGACCGATCCCTCAGAAGCGTTTTAAGAAGAATACGAAGCCGTTACACTTTAGAATGAAATCAATGATCAGAAAATTTTGGCGTTTACTGTACAGAGAAGTTTACTCCATCGAATGAAACGTCAGTTTCCAAATCGACGTCGTAATGAAAATTTTGTTTTACTAGCGTAATAATTAATGTTATTACCTGGTCTATAAGATTCATCTATGATTCGTAAAATATTTATCGATTAATAGATAAATATTAAACCTATGTCGCAAGACAAGAGTCAAAAGGTTTCTTCTAAATTTTCGTTTTCGTCGCCGATATTGTGGCTTACCAGGTTCGATTGTGATTAGCCAAAGGTCTATCTATACTATTAATATAAATAGGAAAGATTTGATTGTTGGTTTGAATGTGGCTCCGAAGCTACTGGACTGATTTGAAAAATTCTTTCACTATTGGACTATCCTTGATGAATATAGGCTATAAAATATTAACAAAAAAGTTAAGGATCCTTATGAAGCCTTCTAAAATATGTATGTTTGTGTAAAAATTTATTTAGAATTTTTTGGTTAGTCAAAGATTATCTTCATCTTCATACAGAGGGTTAGGTATCGTTGAAGCTCTCTGTACATAGCCGTAATGTAGGTACATAGTACATAACCTATTCGGACAGTAGGTGTTCGTAACGAATCGCGGTTAGCACAGACTGTTGATAAATGAGTAGTGTACCGCACGGCATCGGAGCATCCTAAGGGAACGAAATACCCTAAGACGTATTATTTTTATGTCTGTCTGTCTGACTAGTGATTTGTGTGTGACTTGGTCCGGATATCCCGGTTTTTCAGGATTGGAAGTGAGGGTAGGTTGTTTTATTAACTTTCTTTTATGAATAATTTACTTCCAAAGAATTCGTTGTAAAATTTACTCAAATTTAGATTTTGTTTGATCAAGAAATCAGACCGAGTATTCGAAGAATTATCTCTTCCATACTCGAATTATTTATAATATTTCAAAAGAATTAAAATAATTATTCCTTGTCTTATTTGTATTTGCATAATGTATAAAAACAAAAGTAGATAGATAACATCTTTATTACATTTTATAAAACAATATAACAAACAGTAACTACCAGTTAGATCAACTGTGGGAGAATCGGCCTTATCGCACTGAAGTACCTACTTATTTATTTTATTATTTTCGGAGATCAGTTTTGACTTAAAAAACAAAAAAATATAAAAGACATGATCTGAAAGTTGTGTAGGTAGTGATAGGAAAAAACATAGATAAAGACGCATTAAACCAGCAAATATGGCTCTGTCACGAGTTTGTTCGCTTAAAACTTTGCGCTTTTGAATCTATTAAATAACGTTCCTATCCTACTTTAAATTAACCTTGACTTTTTGAAAACTAAACACATGACCTACCCGATATTATTAAATTAACATTTTCGATACATATACAAGTGATATGATAACCTAGCGTACAAACAAAACTTCTTGCTTTGATAGATTATCAGAAACTTGTCTCGAGAGGTGGCCTGTTATGTGATAATGATAACTCACAGTAGGTAACCGCTACAAAAGTTACTGGAGAAACTGGAGTAATTAAATTACGTTTGATAAGGTTTTCCATGACTTGAAATAAATAACGTTGGACAAACCATCATCTAGCCAGTTAAGCATAGCTTGTATTATGTGTCGAGCTAGATGACAGATACCTACGTAGATTATACAATATAAAATACCTACACTATATATAATAACAGCTAGCCGAACTTAATGTACGTTCCAAATTCTATTGTTTGCGGCAGAGCGAGTTTCCCCTAACACAGGTAAAATACTTTACTTAAAAGGGGTTCTCAAACACTGTTATAAGTTTCTGAATAAATATTTTGTATTTGTACTATACATATAAATATCGAGAACAGGCAAATATTCCACCTGGAATATATGCAAATCATACAAAAAATAGTTGGGAACAAAATTTTACGATAAGCGCGGTAATCGAACCCATTACCTCCCGCTCCGTAGGCGGATTTTCACTCGCTGCGCCACATCGTCACAAGGTCGTTTTATTCGATTTAAGGTATTCTGCTTATTAGATGTAAATAGACCCTATGTTAAAAAAATGTGTTAATAGGCTAAGTTATTTACTTGTAGTTTTCTTTAGGAATAAAGATTTATAAAATTGATAGATAATATAAGTTATTTATAATATAAGTTATATATAAATTATTATGGGTATTTCTTGTTCTTCCGGGTAAAACAAATTATATTATATCTCGATTTATCCCAATATTAATTATCCAACTCCAAAGTAGGTGGTCTCTGTGGATTTATATAAATTGTAAATGAGTTAATTATTATTTTAGATTAAGAATTAGATTGGATTGCATAGTCCGATGTAGGTACCTAGATCATGTTATAAATCTTTCCTTGTGCCTTGATTTGATTAGTCGACACTAAACTGAGCCTGCAACCACAGTCATTAATTAAGCACCTACCTGCGGCATACTAAAAGTGCACTGCGCTCCTAACCAGCTGATTTACTTAGGTATATCTCGGAGTGAACTAATCATCTGGCCAACAATTTTTGGTATAATATTTCGTAACGGAAATAGCTTCCATATCTTTCAATGATCTTGGTAGCCTAGGTTCCCCTTTCCCTTTATGTTGAAGCATTAATATATATATATATGTATATATTAATTATATTAAACAAATATTATTATAGAACCGAGCTTCCGAACCAAGGTAGCCAAAGATACCCAAACGTATTACGACGACCGACGACGGTTCGTCCACGAGTTAGGTTTCATTGAAACAATTACGTTTTTGCCGTTGGCTTTCTTTACACAACAAATTTATCCTAAAATTCGACTACCATAGCTAGGCTTTTATTATTCGAAAAGGTATGCGTACAGCAGAACCATCTATAACAGCGCAGGTTTATGTGTACCTACCTCAGCATTATGCAGTTGAGTGATGTGACTAAACATAAACAATACAAATGCATAGCCGTCATTGAAGCTGCGTGACGAGTTACGACGACCAACAATAATGTAAATTTTCAGTAATTCTGTAAGAGCATTACACCAAAGTGGTTTGTTCAGTAATCGGTTTGCGGTAAACTTTGCTCATTGCTTAACAAACCGTTGACATCAAATAAATATATCGCAGAAACATGAGCAGTGCGCGATTTAACTAGTGTTTAAGAATGGATAATCTCAAACACTAGCTCTGCTTAGTTTGGGGGTTTTTTATCTGCCCTGTATTGTGGAGGTGGTGTTATGGCGGTTATACCAGGCCTAATACCGCCACCTATATAATGTTTAGACAATATGTTCACCACCTGAATCAGCGGCGTTCATAGTCTGCTATTAAACTGTCACTACACTTTTTACTAAGAACTGGAGGAATCTCTCTTAGCTCGTCTAAACTTAGCAGGCGCTTTCCCATTTTCATGCTGCAGCCTTATTGTCTAACTTGAAATCCATTACCATTGAACTTCAAACCGATTACTAGTTGTAGACCCAGTCAGAATGTTGTCGGTATTGTCTAAGGTATTCAATTGGTCTTCGGTTTCAGCTATTTACACAATTCGAAAGTGACGATCTAAGTCCAGGCTAGGTTTGAAATTCCAAACTGAAGCCCATAGGATTACCAGTTGAGTTAGACAATAGAACCGCTGCTTTTTGCATTAGTCCTTCGTTCTAAGACATTGGAGGGCGATTCGTCTTTCATAATCATAACCAATCACTTATTTCCGACACATAATATCTCAGATCGAAAAAGTAGTTTTTGTTATCGTATTCAGCCTACAATAACACATTTCTGAAGGTTTGTCAGGATGATCGTCTGAAAATGTTCATCATTATTAACAGATAAATCCTTCAGTAATAAGATTCTCAGTTATCTAGATAAGATTGTGAAGCGATAGGATCATCCTATAGAGGTAGTTCCAACTCATGCATATTCAAGCTAGGCTATGAACAATGTGCCTTGTGACTGTATGCAATTGTGCATGCGCTCTCTCAGGGTCTGATGCCCATGTGTGTATGCTTTAGTATTCAAATTCTGCACTGCCAACGTCGTTTGCAATGTTCGAAAATATTTTTAAAGATCTAATACAGTGTAATACACTCTATCCTGCTAAACCAGTCGCTTTTCTGTCGCGTTATGGAGGTAAAACCCCTTGTTATCCTCTTTAACAGAATTACTACGGTTTACTGGAAGATAACTTCTTGGGGTTAAGCTCGCCTTTGCCATTTCTTTTTCATCTTAATGATTTTCTGTATATTTTATCATGCAATATAAATTATTAATTTATGTATTCTATATGAATTACGATAGCACATGTTCTTGTGTGTGGCTTCGGTGACTTGCTACAATAAGCACGTTTTATGTGATTTGATTCCTGTATGCTCTAAAAAAAGATCTAATGTTTTAAATTAAAGTCAGGCTAGGTTTACGAGGTAGTGGTACTTTACCAAAACTGAACACATCCCCATTTCACCACGAGTTCATCGTACATATCATCCAATTTCAAGTCGATTTCTTATGTTAGCATAATCGAGCAAAACGTATATTATGAAAAAATTGAGATTTATAACATTTTTGCAAGGTGCCTTAAGCCAGAGCACAGTGGTACTGTTTTTTAAGAACATTCGCAGGCACTATCGCGCTATAAATTTATATAAAATGGATACCTAAGATCATACGACATACAGGTACTTCGATTACCAACTTGTACCTGTTTTTACCTATACCTCTATTAATATTATTGAATCTATTTCCTGAAATGTACCTGCAGCTTTACAACGGATAATGGAAACAGATTTGAATTAACAATCGTAAAAACGTTAATACAAAAACCCACTCGTCATCTCAAGACCTAAGTCTTTAGATTACCATTCTGACGGCAGCTATTAACACAAGCTATGCTAATGTTAAGACGATAATGAGTTCGCTTTTGTATTACTGTACCCTTCAGTCACGCTGTAAATTTGTCGATGAATTGTTTTTTTGAGTGTTTGTTTTTATCGTTAATTAATTTACTTGTTCTGTTTGTTCCGAATTTACATTTAGGTTTTTGTGTGCGATAAATTGTATTGCGTCGGTCATGATGATACAGTTCCAAACTTAGATCTGCTCATGGCGGAATGATGCGAAGGAAAAGTAACAGGAATTTTGCGAAGTTTTTTAAAATCATAAATATTGTTGTGAAAATGGTGTAGATTTCGTGAGGCCATCTGTGATAAAACTTTAATGTCTTCGGTTCCAATATAAATTAAAGTAGATGTAATTGATGATAGTTATTTGTGATGGCAGAGTGGTACCCCATAAGTGATTTACTTTGAAAGTGCACGCGGATTCCAATAAATATATGACTAAGTTATTTCTTGATGATTTAAAAGTTTTTGCAACTTTTACGAAAGTTTTATAAAAGTACATTGACTATTGATAATAAAGTTAAAGATTTTATCAAATAGAAACGCTTTTGAAACGTGGAATCGTATTTTGTGTGTTTTTTTTCCTACTTAATCATGCGGGCTTTCAGCTAAATCAGAACTTTGTACTCCTATGATAAGGAATAGAGAAAGAGGTACACCAAGAAAACAGGATATTCGACTAATTTACCTACGCAAATTATATTTGTAACAATCCTCAATAAATAATTCTGGACAATCACATAACATCATCTTAATTAAGATCGTACTCGTAAACGCAGAATTTACATCAGTTACGCAATAAAAATAACAAAAAACCACATTGTGTAACTAAAACAAAATAACACAACCAAACAAGTTTCGCTCAAGGAAAAGGCATAATTTGGTATTTCAAAAACTGATATCGAATATTTAATACATAGTTACCTCTCTTGCTTTTAGCCGTCTGTTGATACAATTGTCGGATAAAGTTCTAAAATTGGTTAAAAATGGTGGAAAATGTTTTATGGAAGAAGGAGGGGGTCCGGTCGTTTCTCTTCAACTTGGATTTGTTTCTATATGTTTTGGTGGGAGTAGTGCTGGTCGTGATATTTATATACTATGTGATCCTACCGCAGTTCATACACTAAGGTAAATATTATTAACTAGCGGTCCGCCCCGGTTTCGCACGGGTATTAAATAAAAATATATGAATTTAGCACAGGTTGCGTTACATTATTGAAGTTTTCATACGGATCTATAACTTTTTCAAAAATATTCTATGGGCGCTCATCATGGATAACGTTGGACGTTGGTATTTAGGTGCACATTCTTAACTTTAAAACAAGGTAGAAAATATTGACGTAACTGACGTAACTGTATTTCATACAGAATTTGGTCGAGACCTCAGATCTCTGCGCTGCGGTCTATTATAATGACTTAAATTTTGATGCGTAGGTAAATTAATAATTACTTGGTTCCTTAATGTCATGTTCTTAGTTACCTAGTTGTATATTTACTTTTGTATAGGTGAATATAGTGCGCTATGGCGCTTATAAGGGGAGGCATAGGTCCAGCTTTGAAATTTATCAAAACCATGTGGTCAGTCATGTCATCAGGTGATGGAACCAGTCAGTCATGTCATCAGGTGATGGAACCATGTTCCATCCTATAATATGAGCGCCATTGTCTTTCTTTAATAAAATAAATGAATAGTTAAATAATTTACATCCTTTAACTTTCGCATTAAATTTTATATCGAAACATTGTTTTGGTATTAAAACGCATGCCTTATAGACACGCACTAATTACACAGATCTCTGTTACACAGTTCATCTGAACTTACTATATTTCATTATCTCTCTTATCATGTGTGATCAAAGTGATCATCGTGGATTACAGAACCCAAAGTAGGTACCTACTCCGACATTTATCTTTGCTATTGTTTGATAAGAAACTCCAAGACCTTGAAGGGATATTCTTATCTACTCTTTAACGTGTAGGATAAAATATCTGTGGGTTATGAGTTGACCAACCAATCTCCTTGAATAAAAAAAACAATATATAATTAATTGCGAAATTTCATTAAATACTGGGACCGCTTGGTCGTAAAAAAGAGGCTAACAACCTCACAAACCGAGTATCTATTCTTTTTTAATTCAACTTTGACATGGAGTGGCAAAAAACGAGCAGGAATTTTAGAGTTCATAAGAACTATAAGAGAACCCGCCAGAGGGCAACTATTTTCTTAGCTTTGGTACCTCCACTGCGACCGCGAAGGTTGGTGATGCAGCGGATTATGGTAAAATTCCGTTGGTTGGTACAGGCATAACAAAAGTGGACGGTGTGCGCTGATGTGCAGAAATTCCGACGCTTTTAGCTACTAGTTTGTAATATCGTTGTTAATTTAATTAACGTTTTACAGAGGTAATGAATTTAGCACTAGTGTTCTCTCTCTGATTTTGCAGAAACTTTCCTCTGTAGACCATCATAAGCTAATATTAAACGCTGAGTTTGCGGGTTGAGGACCGCAATTCCTTGATAATATTGCGCTGCCTCCAGGTCCCGGTGGATCAAAATGCCTTTAAACCTTACGGCAGCTTTGGCCAAAATACAAATCAAATACGTTATACTGGGAAATAAAGTGTTTGCTTAGATTTTTTGATGTATTCAATATTATTATTCAAAGTAAACAATTGAAAAAGAAACCTTTACCTTGTTGGGTTTGGAGCAAAACTCGTCCCAAACCTTTTCTAGATAATCTTATGGGGCGTTGCAAATTCTAAGCTGGCACTACATGGCAGAGATACATAGATACACTTGTACTGTTATATTATATTATAATAGACAATATTATACAAATTTAGGTGCCTCTCACTATCACAATATATGAGTGCAAGAACGAATACCTAAGACTTATGATTTAACTGTAATATTAAAGTAACTCACGCTTAACTGTTTTTTTCGTTTGCTTATTCGATGACGTGGCCAATGTAAACGAAAAAATCCTGTGTTGTGTGAAAAGTTCAACATGATAATCTTATAGTAAACAGTTTATCGTGCTGCCTTGGTCAGATCAGTGTGTGCTTAGCTTTAGAGCCTGATTGGGCTGTGTAAGGACAGTTCTATTTCGAAAGAAAGAGTTGCTATTTTTACCTCTCATCTTATGAAAGTGAGTGTTCAAGTACGCTGAAGAAGTACTGATTCACTTTAGTGTTGCTAGTTTTGTGATACTGTTAATGTGAAGGCAGAAGCAGGAAAGGAAATACAATACAACCCGGGAATTAGGGTACCGGGGTAATTGAGTCGCCTGGCTCGGAATTCCATCCCACTACCCCTAATGCCTTTGGCGCAAAAGCAGTGCTCACAGGTGCTAACCCTCTTAAAACCTCCTTTCTCTAATGTCAGTGACGTTTTCAATGCAACGTTACAATTTGTAATCAAAAAAATTCTATAGTAGTTCGATGTAAATGTTGCACTAATTGTTTCTTATGACTGTATTTATGTATTTATATATAGTCTTCCAATCTATCTACCAATGTGCCCCCTAAGTGTGGCCAGTCAGCAGGTATTCACTATGCCAACTGCAGTGAGACTTAGTTGCTCACGGCACGGTAAAGACAATACGACGAACTGTCGGGTACTTTTCTCACATTCATATAAGGCTGGTGTTGATTAGGCTCTGTCATTATGCAAACCGCTTCGGACAAAGAACAGTAATGTACTAGAGTTGATACCATTCATACTGCCACATATTAATGTTATAGATTCGACATTTGTTTTATTATTGTTCTAAGAAAGAATACCATAGATAGTTTAGTTCCTAGAATATCAATTGACAAGTTGAAGTTAAGGTTGTGTGTGAACAAGTGATGGGTACGAACGAAACAATTAAAACGCATTTGTTCCTTTTTTGGCTGAGTTTTAGGCAGGCAGCAATATCTATGTAAAAATGTAATTTAACCTGTGATAAAATATTTTTCTGTTTTAACCAACGCTGTCCATTTGTGTCCGGGGTTAATACAATACTTTCTCAAGATATGTAGTTCTACACAGTACACTTTGTTGCGTACACCCATTATGTTATTTTATGGGACCCTATGTTATGAACTTTAAGGGTAGACAAGACCTTGTACTACAAGTAGATAAACGTCCGTCTGTTTCAGACAACGACTATGAACTAAGCCAAAAACGATGGACCGGCAACCGCTCAAAGGCCTCACGTCTCCCGAAATCAAATCCGACGATACGATCCCATTCTTCGACGAAGTTATCTCAGAACCGAATGCAATAGTTCACAAAGTCAACCAAGAACCATCTAATGCAATTCAAGATAATTCAAATCACGAAGCTCCACCAGCGAAACCAAAGCGTGGTGATAAAATACACGCAGTTGATCTCGGAGAGGTGCACAAATCTCCCGACAATGATACTATCGTTGTCAATACTCCTGAAGGAACGCTCTATATAACTCTGGAGCCGGATTTTAGTAAATCGAAACCGACGAGTCCTAGTACAGGTAAAAAACTTTTTAAATTGTAAATACATTTTATTGCTCTTAACTAGGTAATGTGAACATTAGTCTTCAGTTAATCTATATACTATAAGTTAGTATTATCTCTAGTCTGCCATGGTCAGGCCAGAGAAAAGGTATTAGGAACCTAACATAAAATGCAAATGATAATAATTTAATTAAAAAACTTTACCGACCCGCTCACTATAAGTTAAAACACCCAGAAACTCAAAAAACTATTTCAAAGGTGATAAATTATAAGTATTTATTCCACAGAGTCAACAGAAATCACCATAACAGACTCGCCTAGCACCTCAGCCTCAAACCCGTTCGAATCCAAAGTACCAGGCGCCAATGAATCCGAAGAGTTGATCCAGAGCGAGCGAGATGAGAGGAAGGTGGGATTGCGACGGAACTCCATATCGATGCCGACGCTGCATAATCTGGAGTCAGAGGTTCTGAAGCAGTATATGAACAATCCGCAAGATGGGGTGAGTGACCTAATTCATCTTTTATCAATCAATCATCATCATTAGCAGAGTCCATAACGTTGGTTGTGCTGACGACTACACCACGAAATCAAGTACCCGACTAGTCGAAAATCTTTGGGACTTTTTACGGACTATAGCGCCGTTAGCTCCGTCTACAGTGAAAACATTGAAGTTTATCCAAACGCTCACGCTAAGTCAGCTCGTACGCGAGGTACGAGGGAGGGTTCGAGTCCCGCCGTAATTGAAAATTTTTGGGATCAATATTTATTTTCGTTCTGTCTCTACACGGCATCACTGTCCGTCTGGTACAGTTTTTATGCTGTGAATATTAACAGCCTGTCCCCTATTGTTGGAAGTGTTGGAACATACTACTTCCTCCTGCGATGATGCAGTGAGCAAAGGACCGCATATGTCTTTGAAGGTTGCGGCGTTGATTCCCACTAAGCGTGGCAAATGTGGCAATGTTTTTAGGAGATTTATTCTTTTTTAAAACCAATAACGATATATATTTACTGTCTGATTCACTTGCAAAAATGTAAAGGTTCATATTTTTTAACTATTGTCCAAAAATTAGATGATTTATACTAAGTAAGAAAGTTGATTCCTTTCGTATACCAAAGCTTCATTTATCCGTTTATTTTATTTTTATTATAGCAAATGTTGCCCACGACGTCACAGATTTCCTCTAAATATAAACATTAATAACCCGAACAACATGAGATAAAACAAAGATTAACGAACTACTTATAACTGCCGCAACAATATAATATTCTTACATGAGATTAATTACTTTATTTAATTATACTTTCTCTGGATATTTCACTAAGCAGACGTATAATGCAAGTGTTAAACAGCTTTACTATAGACACTGTCGTAGTTTGACGAATTTATTATGGGTGTCAGTGGGTTAACAACTAACCATGTGAGGGTTGGCGGAACACTAACGTTTCATCCCTTAACGCGGGACATCGTCAGGGTGAGTGCGGTTGTTTTTATCTGACCTACTGTAAAACTTTTTTGTTGTACGTTACGTGAACTAGGGTTCAATGTGTAAGTGATGAACAAATACTATGAAAAGTGAAAAAAGAAAAGGTAAAAATAAATAACATTCTGATTTTAACTGATTATTTGGCTAGCTATATCTATATAATACTAAACATGTGATTTGAATAACGTATTTGTATGATGACGAGCAGTACAGTACTTCCCACGAGTATTTAAATAAATATAAATCAAACTTGTTCGGTTCGGTTAAATTATTCAACTTTTCAGACATCCGTCTGAACCCTAACTTTTTTTTTAATATTATGTATAGCCCATGTAAATCGGGGATAGTTTAAGAATGGTGAAATAATTTTTCAAATCGGTCCAGTAGTTTCAATGCCTATTCAATTCATACAAACAAATCTCTTTGTAATGTTAGTATAATAAACTTGAGAAATAAACAATAATAAATTAAGAAATTCGACAATCGCTATCTTTTACGTGCCCTTATCGATGTGACGCAGGATTGGTGCGAATTTGATAAAATTCAGGAAAGAAAAACTGCAGATAATGGCGATAATTTTTCACTATTTTAGTCCAATACTTACAACGAAAATGCCTATACACATAAAACTTCAATGAAATTTCTAATAATAGTGACTTATAAATCAAGATAAGTGATTTTACTGGCACGGAAATACACAGTAGATAACAGTTATTTAATGTGCTCGTGAAATCAATCAAGATGAAATTAATCAAGAAGCCAAATCTCCGCGTGGAGATCCCTTCTTACCCGGAAGACTATGTAGAGATGCCTCCTGAAGTGAGGCGGCTCACAGCATCTTTATCGCCTTCAGGGAATATTGATTATGGAAAGCCTAATTTTCAAGATGAATCGGCTGGTAGTTCTAGAAACGACAAACCGAATGGTGAATCATCGAAAAATGAAATACAAGGTAGACCGCTACCTAACTACGACTATGAACCAGTTGCAGATAATTCCTCAAAAGACATTAGTCCAAGCAGAGTTAGTTTTACCAATGATATATCAAAAGCTGATGTTCCAATCGGTAGACCTCTCCCGAACTATGATCTACCCCCGACTTATTCAGCTGATTCTCCGAAGTTTCCAGCTCCCGATCAAGGCTATATACAAATTGGAAGATCACTGCCAAATTATGGAGAAATACCTCAGACTATTACTAAGGAGGAACCTGAGTTACTTATATATTCAGACAAAACAGCTCAAAATGGTCCAACGAAACCAGATAAAGAAAGTACGCTTCCGTACTACGAAAACATCCTTCGTGCATCACCAAAGGTTACAAGAACCCACCATGATTATTACCCCAAAACAAATTTCCAAGATGATAAAAACAGAGCAAACTTTCATATTGGCACACCGAACTACGATAATAGACCCGAAACACCCGAAGTGACTGTTGGCTCGACAGAGGATGTAAAAGACGACAAAAAAGAAGTTAATTTTGGGGATGTGGTTTACAGGAAAATTTCAAGATGCTCAATGTCAGTGCCCTATGGATTGCAATATGGTAACAGGAAAGAGAATCGGAATGTAAGTTAATACAATTATTTAATATTTTTTTTATAAAACAATAAAGATCACGTCGACCAACAAAGTCCAGTTGCATGATCAAAGCTAAATTGTTGGTTACAGTTTCAAGAAAATGTGTGTTTTTCGCAAAGCATCTTATAATCAATAGAAATTCAATTTTATCCATTCAATCAACCGGATAAAAAATACAAATAAAACGAACTTTATACCTATAACATCCAAAGGTACAAATACATAATATTTACAAGATAATTCGATGCGGACTAACTCCAGTCTTTTTATTTAAGTGCAGGCAAGTTAAAAAATAATATCATCAAATCAAGATCATCGGTTCATCTTCAACTCTTTACCCACTGTCGTTGATACTATCATATCATAAGTCAGTCCGTGAGCCTTCTATCTGACATAGTAACAAAGATCCAGCTGTCCCAATAAATCTGGTGATTCGGTGACGACGGAGTGCGGTTTCGCAACAAATGACACTGAAAGGCCCAGCCAGACTGAGTGCGACTTGACTAAATTGCTGGGACTTCCTGTAGGGGCGCTATCTGTTGCTTTTGCTGAATATTTATGTTCGTAATTTCTAGGAAAGTTCTGGAACTGGTCGTGCATTGCTGGAAGATTTCTTTCTTTTGGTTATGGAATATGAGATTTATTCAACTTTTGAATTTTACATTCATAAAAAGTTCTACGAGTCGGGTTATCAGCGGATGAACAGGCCTAGGACCTAAATTGCTCCGTAGAATTGTAGTCCTTTGCAATTTTATGATTATAACTATACTGTCATAAAAGTATAAGAGTTACCCAACTTACACTGTAATAGTATAGAAAAGGAACTGTAATGTAGAAATAACGAGGATGGGTAGACCAAGATAAATCCTAAATAAAACAGATGTAGGTTCTAGTACACTCAAGTCATGTGAGTCCTTAATCCCCCTCTATGCACAGTTAGATAAAACTCTAGGTCAGTATACTGAGTCAACACCTTAATCTGATAGTCTGTAGATTAATTTGTTTATACCACGTGATTAGGGCCAGACGAGTCGTAAACTGAAATACTCTTACTTTAAGATTTGAGAAAATCCACTAAAATGTCATCGTTTGGTTACCACGCCGCACCACGTCGTGGCCTATTTGCCTACATTCAATCATTTAGTTGCCCGTGATCTTACTCCCAAGCCAGATTTAATACTTAAGAATATCTCTCGAGTTTCTCACGTTTATCCAATATTTTCCATAGTTATATTCTCTGTTAAACAATACGGTCGTTTACTTCCATAAAAACGTTATCAAATTCCAATTATGAATAACGATAAGAGAGTGAATATGTTTGCTCATAAGTTCGAGTACCGATCGCCGCTGTGGATCGAATCGGACTCGGACGTGAGCAAGAGTTCTGGAGACCAGCGCGGTGGACTGTGCAACAGCGATGACAGCATCCAGTGTCAGAGCAGCACTGATAGTTCGGCCAGTATCAACAACTATCTGGACTCTAAGGTCAGTTCGGACTCATGAACTATGTATCTGGACTCTAAGGTCAGTTCGGGCTCATGTACTCTTGAACTGCACGGTATTTACTTAAGAAAGAGAGAGAGGAGACCAGCGAGAGGGGCTGCAACAACGATGAGTTTTTCCAGTGATTCTTGAGACTTGTCTTTGCACTTCGGGCACTACTGATGTTCGCGACAATAGCAGAGCTCAGCCAGTATCGTATCAAGAACTATGTATCTGGACTCTTTAACGTTTTGGCTCATGGACTGTTAACTGCTAGATAGGTGTTTAAGCAAGAGTTCCGAATAGCTACTAGCGTTGTGGGCTATGTGATAGTGATGATAGAATCGATTGTCGTAGTAGCGCTGTTAGCTCTGTCATTAATTATCAACAGACAAACTGATCAGACTGAGTTAGGATTGGTTATTAGGTCATTTGTAATGGATTCTGTGAACCCATAGCTCTAGAAGTCGCTATAGCTGGGAGTTCAAGGCATGGACCTTAGATGAAGTTCAATAAACGGAAAGTGCATTAGAAGTTTAAATCAACCAATGGTTTTGCTCATAGCAAGTGTAGATGAACGACGAAGACTTAGCAACTATTCAGGTTCTGAATAACTGATTGCAGCTGTTGGGGACGACGAAGACTTAGCGACTATTCAGGTTCTGAATAACTGATTGCAGCTGTTGGGGACGACGAAGACTTAGCGACTTTTCAGGTTCTGAATAACTGATTGCAGCTGTTGGGATAGGAATATAAGTATCGAAAACGTTTATAAATTCAAAATAACATAGGTGTATAATTGTATTCGTAATAATAATAAGTTATCAAAGAATTGCATAACGTGGCCACTGGCTAAGCCACTACACTGTATTTTAATTAATAAATTTTTCATACCAGCTCTAGATCTAAAAACAAATAACCTAACGCCATCTGTCCGTGCCTCCTCAAACTACGATACTGTAAGAAGCGTTTGCGCACAGAGTAACGAGTATTTCTTGAACCACTTACGTCGACATGTCGAGCCGTCTTATAGATGTAATGTTTCAGACAATCGGGAGAGGGAACTGTTGTGTAGATATCGGTCTAGTAGGCGGCATTTAGCAAGAGCAATAAATATATGTGGTGATTCCTTTGATTTTAGATTACTATAAAATAATTTATTGTTGGTAAATAATAGACTCAATACCTATTAATCAAATGGTTTTTTTTAACTGCTACAGGTACATTACAATCGGGATCCGTTTCTACAGCTAGGTACTTTATAAAAAAAATTGTATCCACCGATACCGGGATCCGTGGATTAAAAAAATTACCTGATTTTTGTTGGAAACCGATCCCGGTATTGGTGAATAAATTTTGCGGGATCAGTGGCTAATTCAATCTGATCTCGCTATCCGTGGACACAAACCCATCTTTTGTCGTGGAAAAGTAGCATAGAGTGTGATTTGTTGGTGGTAATTATACTCGGGGTAGGTAAGGTAGATTTCTACGTCTAGAAAAATAAGGCGAAGTTATCGTGTTAATATCACGATAACTTCGCCTTATTTTAATTAATCTTTGACGAAAAGAGGGGCAGTTATTATTAGTTTGTGTGTCTGTGTCTGTCTATGGCATCGTTACTCGGATGAACCGATTTCGATTTATTATTTGAACGGCCCAGAGAGAATAAACATATTGAGTATTGAGTGATTTTTGTTGAAAATCTATGCAGCCAGTTCAAGTTTCTTCAAAGGCTTCAAAGCAAAATTTTTGTCAAAACTTGCTAATTTTTTAGAATAGGCTTGCTTATTTATTAACAAAATCTTGAAGAAATTTTCAAGAATAATTTTTTTAACCAACTTCATATACTACACAATCCCGCGACCACAAGCCAGCACCGAACTAATTATAGGAAATCCGTCATTCCTGAATCAGACGCACGCTAGACGTAGTGACGCCCTCGCCCATTAATTAACTTATTAACTAATTAATTGGTTAATTTAATTCACTGTCATGCGGGACACTGCACGTGCACTATGCTCAAGAGTAAGAGGAAGGTGGATTTTGAGTGCATTCCCTTGACTAAGGTAAGAGAAAGAAAAACTACCTAGTTAAGTTTTTTTTTTAATTTAGAACAAAAAAGCCTTTATTACCAAGAAAATTACAATTATCACTAAATAAGAGCTAGTATTTACAAGTGAAACAATTGAGCTAACTGCAGACTGTTGCAAAAAATCTACCGGTAGCTCAACTGATCCATATCAATAACAGTTGGAAGTGTACCCAAGATGCTGGCTGCATTGCCTCGCTGTATGGCACTGCTGATGCGCTAATTAAGTTAAAATTGAAACAAAATCGGTTCATTTTTAGACGAATGTCTCCGACGACACTACACAGACATACGCGTGAAATTAATGAATTCTTTTTAAACGAAAAAGAAGGGTGTCATTAATTTCACTAACTTTGTTTTTAAAAGCAGTTGAAAGAGACATTTTTAAAGTACAAAACAACTAATTCTCAGTATCAAAATAAATCTAGCGTTTTATGATTAATCTTACACAAGTCGACACAAGTCGGCGGGTTGCTGCGACATTTCAGAGTACGAATATTGTCGGCGTCTGACAGTATATTCTCAAATTATGACTTCGGTATGTACGGTATGCACTCCCTAGGATTAGATAAATAATAATACGCTCAACTTGTATGTTATTGTCCTCGTTAAAGTAAATAAACAAGATAAAAAGAAATTGTAGTGATAGTTTGTATTAATACGCAGATGTTATTAGCATAAATCCTAAAAAAACATAAAAAAATATTGACCTAATTAACAAATGCCATGTAGAGTTCAGTTTGAATATTACTGTCCGCAGAAGAGATTGAACAAATATAAAATACTAGCTGGGTGCCGGCGGTTTCACCCGCGTAACTCCCAATTCCGTATTTTCGGGATAAAAAGTTTAATACCAGTTCAGAAACTATCTGTGTTCCAAGTTTCATCAAAATCCGTTCAGTAGTTTTTGCGTGAAAGAGTAACCAACATCCATCCATACTCACAAACTTTTGCGTTTATAATATGATTAGAGTTATACAGAAAGATAAAGATGAACTGTGTGACAGATAATAAAAAAAAACCTTCACTAGGGTAATTATACTTTACAAATGGATAAAAATAAGGATAGGAAATTTTGTATTAACAAAACCTGGTGACTGTTGCTTGTAGGACCTGAAGATAAATAAATAATGCTGGACAATTCACACAGCATTATCTAGCCCCAAGCTAGGCACAGCTTGTGTTATGGGTACTAGATAACTGATATAGCACATTTGCAGATCTTACAAATATTTGTTCAGAGATAAAAAAAAATTGATGAGTAAGGTTTTGTTTTAGTTGTGTTTTACATATGTATATTTTCTCTACGGGAGTGACATACATAGTCATGTTGGCAAACCCCTATTAAATAAATAAATAAAAATATTTTGTTTCGGATTTTATTTCATCATAAAGAAAAAAATACGTGAATAGAAGAAGTAAACCTAGCCCAGAAAAAGGTAATGATGATTTATATGATATATTATTTGTTACACAGTTAGAAAGTTCAAAGTTCTTGCTTTCTATTCGACTGTTTAAATTGTACTACATTTCAAGCACATTAAATTAATTAATGAATTACATTACCACACAAGCAGTTAGGTAAATGAGGGTAAACAACAAACATTAGGCACATTTATTTAGGCAACAATCCTATCATTCTTTTGTTTGAGTTTCTTGTGTGCAGTGATAAAATTTTGTGCCAGTCTCTTAAGATTCAGGCAAAGTGGAGATTCTAAAATGTAATTGTTCATATAAGTGTTATTGTGGTGTATTTAAAGTGTAGTTTTGAGTGCCATGGCGGGTGTTATTCCAGAGGTATACTGGAGGGATACCGGAGTCAGTTTTGCTGGCGTCTCTTTGACTTTGGTAAGGGTATAAGGTGTACCCTTAAAAAAAACCTTGGTACATCTTTACTCGCGAGTTAGGGAGGTACAACTTTAATACATTAGCTCTCGTGTTTTGGTCTTCTAGACACGGCGGATAGTCTCAACGAAGAGAAGCCATGTATTATTAAAGTGCACAAGTGGTTACGTAGGTGCACTCTCTCCTCGTAAGATGATGGGCAATAGACCGATACGACAGCGAAGAGCTGATTGGGGGGTTTTACATTCGAGCATGCACAAAGCCATATCTTACCATTTAAAGGATTAACATTCGCCATAGCGTACCTAATGAGCGCCATAGATGGCATCATTATTTGGGGGTTATGGCCCATAACAATATCATTAGGGGAGGCCTATGTCCAGCAGTAGACTATTATAGGCTGGTGATGATGATGATGATGATGAAAGCGTACCTAGTAGGCCGTGCTATCGCAAAGCAGGGCAAAAACCTTTCTTCCTTTCCAGTCATCGCAAACAGTCATTACATTATACTCTGGTATTTAATTACTCCTATGTCTCCATAGAGCTAGAATATGGCTTGATCTCCGTGAATTTCAATATCTGAATTAATTTTATATGCAGGAAACTTATTGATTTGTATGAAATTTATATTATTGTTTAAATTATGTGAGTATTTTTAAAACATACGACATTTTGTGTACAAATAAAGTCGAACTCAGTTTTGCAGTGCTCTTCCAGGGTGCCTCTACCTAATGGCAACATAACTAACCATTCATTTAGAACTAAGAATTTAAATGCAAGCTAAAATAATAAAATGATGTGGCTATCCGTGTGCAGTTTGTCCCGTTTTTCAGTCAGTAAAATTGAGTCACGTGCATTTGTGATTATCCCGTTGAATGCGCGTGATTTTTTCTTGAAATAATTGTGTAGCAAATTTATGAAACTAACCCATGACAATAGGAATAGCCATAATACACCATCATTATTACTATTTGTGAATTTAATAAATCTCAAGCCTGATGTACATACATCGAGGCAAGGGCCATATCGTACATTCGGTTTTACTTTTTAAAAGTATTTTTTCTAATATCTACCTTAGTCTATAATTTTGATTCGTAAACCCTAAAAAACCCTTTGAGCAACCTGAAAGAGATGCCATAACGTGAGGTTTCCCGACATGACCACTCTCTGTAGCATATAAAAATACTTTCTAGTGATGCACTGCGTAATAACGCTAGCAATTATTTGGTAGGTTTACATTTTCTGTCATTTTATTAGTTTTTCTATTCACCCTGATCATTTAAAGTTTCATTTAGTAACTTTGTGATTTTTTCTATAGAGTGGAATGACACCAATCGTGTTTTTGTCAAGCGATGTACTCAAAACTATAGGCCATAATAGTCATTGAGGTACGGACAGTTAAAATCCCGAAATCGGGTATCCCCGCCTTAAGGCTAGCGCCTAGCGCTATATGTATTTGAATAATCTTTCAAGAAGTAATGTTATCGGTTGCTTGCAGATTCCGGAGCACCACCAGAGCTCTGCCTCTGGCTTCAGCGACGGCGACCCGGACCAGCATGAGGTCTCAGACGAAGAGCGGGCCAAGTGAGTACTGCTATATTATCAAAGTCAAAGTGCTTTATTTCCTTTGGACCTTACACGACTCTTGGACATCATCACTACTCATATCTATACTATCTTCTATACTAATATTATAATGAGGAAAGATTTGATTGCTTGTTTGAATTGAATAGGCTCCGAAACTACTGAACCGATTTAAAAAATCTTTCACCATTAGAATCATAAATGTTCCCTGATGAACATAGGCTTTAGAATATTTATAAAAATGTTAGGGTTCCGTATGTCAAAATAGTGTCTAAATAAGTTACTTCCAACCCTAGGATAACAATGTAATATTAATATAATAATGTCATATTGCGAGTCTCATGCCCAAGACTTCCCTAGGCCCAGCGGTCTCCAGCGGATGTCGAAGTGCATACGCGACGTTAATAAGGAAGCTCGTAGACCGTTGACCCGCTTGCATTGCGAAATCTCAGCCACTGCTCGTTGCCATGTTACATTGCCTGATTGATCTGTCGGGAGCCACTACAGAATGCAGATTATGCAGAAGCAAGCACCTAAAACAACTAAGTACCTTCTCATCGTAAATAAACTTTCAAAACATACATTAACTTTCAAATTTCTGTAGTTCCTGGCCGTGCTAGATGCCTAGAAAAGTTTAGGCATGCATGACACATAAAAAAAAACAATGACTCTGATAAAGTCAATCATTTCAAGACACCTAAATTTATTAATAAAAACACTTATAACTATGATAGGTCAATCATTTCAAGAAACCTACAATTTTTTAAATAAATACTAAAGTTACACCTTAATACTAAAATAAAAATAAATAAACAATGCTTGACAATCCACATAGCATCACCTAGCCCCAAGCTAAGCAGAGCTTGTGTTATGGGTACTAGATGACTCATAATAAAACTAAATACTTACCTAAAAATTATTTGACTATGTACACAATACTAATTGGATATTCTTTGTTTAATATAGGTATACATTTGAAGTAAATAAACTAATAAATAATGCTACACAATCCACACGGCATAAAGACATCAGTTAAAAAGCAGCTCAAAGGAAGCAGTAATCACAATTACGGTCGTCAAGTAAATCAACATCAAAGCGACAATTAACTCAAATGTTTAACATCCCGATGCAGCTGAGTGTACCTTATTTATCCTCGGCTTCTTGGAAAAATCTCGAAAGTATAGTTAGTGAAAGTAAAGAAACGTGGAAAAGGTGCATGCTCTATTCTTGTCTAGAATACTAGCTATAGCTTCGCTCACGTCCTTCCTAATTAGATAAAACGTAGCCGAAATCACTCGGAGATAATGTAGCCAATAAGGGTGGTAATCGTAATTATTTAATATAATAATTATTACGTATAATAAATTGTTCGGGTGATTATTACCTGTAGTTTGGGAGATTTTGTATAACAAACTTAAATTTGACCTTTTAATATTTTTTATATTTTCCTTATTGATGGATTTACCAGACGGCAGGCGGCCAGGTAAAATTTAATACAAAAAAATAATGTGTTTTTATGAACTTAACGACCGAATATTTATCCTAATGTTATTAATTTCAGTAGGTACGTAGTACACAGCTTCCTTCCTGGATAGTGTTTTCTGAAGATTCCTCCCTGAAGTTTTGAGTAATCAAAAGTTACGACTTAGTCTAAAACAATAAATACCCTACAGTTTCGCATACAAACATAAATTTCTTGTAGATTTACAATCAGAGTCCGGTTTCAATAACGGCAAATGATAATTAGATGCTATTTAAATTGTGCTAGGTTATTTTGATAGCGCGGGTCAAATCTGTAACCTAATTAAGACTTTCAAATACAAAACCACATCGTAAATGCATCACCGAAAATACAAGAAAAACCTGATTCGCGCTTTGAAAACACTGCGCGAAACTGCACAGGGATGGTGCTAGGACTGATTTACAAAGGGGCTTACTTACTACTAACACCTTCGACACAAGCCTTGTCCAGGAACTCTATTCTGAAGTCTTTTATATTTTGAACTGTCTTTCTTGCCAGGTTGAGTTTGGGGAAACAAAAATTTACAATTCGTTGGCAAATGCTTGGGGGGATACAAACATTTAGCTTCTTTAGATTCCTTCAAATCTGAAAAAAAGTATAGTTATCTATCTCAACTTGGCTGATATACTAAAATATAGAAGTTTTCACTGAGAAAAATTTAGGTCGTCATTTTATTTCGTTCTCACAGAATTTTGAATTTTGAACAACCGATTTTTTTGTACCTCACCGTAACAAAAGATAGATAGATGTTAATGTTTTATTTCATTGCTTTCAAAAACATTCTTTACTTAAATTTACTTATCCTATAGAATGGAAATGGAATTGGGGGCTTTAAGTCTTATGGCTTTGATCAAATTTCAGTCATCTCAATATTGGGTCATTCCTTAAAACCTAACAACACATGACTCTATAGATATTCCGAATTACATAATGATGCTGTGTGGATTGTCGAACATTATTTTTTATGAGCAAACAAGCACTGCATGTCATATAGTCTTAGTCCACCCCTGATGCGACGTTACGAGTTGCGCACACGCAACTGGTCAGTATTCTCGAGTGTCGAGCGACTGCCTGTCGTAGTCCTTCTGGTGAAAACTGTTGCTGTCTGCTGCTTCACTGTGACAAGTTCTTGTTGATATTACGTAAGTTTTCGCAAATTATATCGGTCATTTTGATTTGGGTATTGTAGTTTCGAAATAAATTAAAAATACATTTTTATTTATTTTATTAATTTTAAATATAGTTGTGGATTTGATGTTTTCTAATGTACATAGATCTGTATATCAAGTTAGTAGAAAAAAATCATAAATTGTAAATATTAATTCAAGAAAAACACACCTCCACCACAGGAATAAATACGTGCAAAACTTTTCAGAAATAGATAAATAATTATAAAATGGTACATACCTAAACTATTTTGAAAAAAAAAATTCATTCATTAGGTATACATAAATTCTACATAACAAGATCTAGGAGCTACATAATGTTGTGTGAGTTGTCCAGTTTAATTAATTTATTTATTAACTTAAAGGAATGTTCATAATTTTTTGTACTTATATATAATTTGAAACAAAAAAAACTTAATAAACATAAATCACAAAATTTTTATACTTTGTTATAATCGACCATAAAAACCGCAAACCGTGACATATTAAAGGCACTGACTGGGTAGGCATCTAATTTACCGGTTTGTAATCTGATAACATTTTTTGTATTTGCTTTGTTCAGCATTATCTTTATCTATACTATTATAAAGAGGAAAGATTTGTTTGTTTGAATAGACAAGCCTCCGAAACTACTTTTTTTTATAAATTTAAATAGATATTCAGTAAAATTTTACGAAAAAATTGAGAATTGTTGAGCAAGTTTTTTTTAACCTCAATAATGGTCTGATCATAAGAGTCAAAGCATTTAATAAATTTCCTCCGGCAAACGGCATTGCTAAGTTCTGTTTTAGAGTACGATTGCTGGTGAAATAACAGGCATGCCACCTTATTAGGTTTTACAGCTACACCTCAGGCGATTCGACAGTGCATCGTAAAATACATTCCTAGTTTTAATACTAATAATAACTTCATATCAGGCAACAAAGAAGGTGTACAAAAAGTAACTTAGTTATAACAATAACCGTATAATAAATACCTTAAATAAACATATAATAAATACCTTAGAGACTAAAAAAGACTAAAAAAGTAATCACAAAAACTAGTTTTGCAAAGCTCTGTTATGTCTATATGTCCCGAGGCGGGAATCGTACCCGCAACCATCTGCATCGTAGGCGGACCTTCACCCGCTGCTCCACCGAAGTCGTCAATAACATTATAGATATTTTATGACTACGGATGGTTACGGATTCAATGCTTGAATCAGTATTATACTCGTAGCTATAACTAGTTTTCCCTGACTTATATGTTTGAAAATTTGCATGCCCTAGATTTAGGCAAAACATATACCTATTGGTGCTTACCTTTTACCACTCTTCTATCTCTGTGACCCATGTTTGCAAATAAAGAATTCAATTTGATTTGATTTGATATGAATGTGTTTGTATTAGCTTCAAGTATTTGTCCCGAGTTTTCAGTTTTATTTTCTATGTATGATAAAAATATCTATCTTAAGTTACTTAAGTTATTACTGTATTAAGTACCCATAGCAAAAGCTCTGCTTAGCTTGGGGCTTGATGATGCAGTGTGGATTCTCCAGCATTATAATAATTACTAGAGGGTATATGTGCCCGAGCTGCAAGCAGCTCGGGGGTTGTGCTTCGCCTTAGGCGGCCTTATCGTCGTAGGAGTTGTTACTTTTCATAACCTAAAACGTCTTTGATTTGATGGAAATCGATATCCATGTGTAAAATCTGCGATAGTAAACTGTCAGCCATCTTGGATTTGAAAATGGACATCTTTTTCGTAATCTACGTGTTTGATTTAGTCGAAAACGATACCCATATGTAGGGGTGTTGGGTCACACAGCAAGGCTCGCTTCGCTCGCCTTGCAGTGTGACAGTTGTCGAATTGCGGTTCGCTTCGCTCACCGCAATCCGACCGTCCTCATGGGGAGTCGTGGGGGTCACAGCACGGCTCGCTTCGCTCGCCGTGCTGTTCCCCGTAGTCGCATTGCAGCTCGCTTCGCTCGCCGCAATGCTCCACGCCTGTTGGAAGAGTTTTTACTTTTAATAACCTAAAACGTTTTTAATTTGATGGGAATCGATATCCATGTGTAAAATCGGCGATAGTAAACTGTCAGCCATCTTGGATTTGAAAATGGGCATCTTTTTCGTAATCTACGTGTTTGATTTAGTCGAAAACGATACCCATATATTTGGGTGTTTGGTCACACAGCAAGGCTCGCTTCGCTCGCCTTGCAGTGTGACAGTTGTCGAATTGCGGTTCGCTTCGCTCACCGCAATCCGACCCACCTCTTAAAAGAGAGTGGGGGTCACAGCATTCCCCGTAGTCGCATTGCAGCTCGCTTCGCTCGCCGCAATGCTCCCCGCCTGCTGGAAGAGGATGGTCGTGGTAGGTCACAGCACGGCTCGCTTCGCTCGCCGTGCTGTTCCCCGTAGTCGCATTGCAGCTCGCTTCGCTCGCCGCAATGCTCCACGCCTGCTGGAAGAGGGGGGTCATAGCACGGCTCGCTTCGCTCGCCGCAATGCTCCACGCCTGCTGGAAGAGGGGGGTCACAGCACGGCTCGCTTCGCTCGCCATGCTGTTCCTCTTAGTCGCATTGCAGCTCGCTTCGCTCGCCGCAATGCTCCCAGCCTGCTGGAAGAGGATGGTCGTGGGAGGTCACAGCACTGCTCGCTTCGCTCGCCGTGCTGTTCCCCTTTCGCATTGCAGCTCGCTTCGCTCGCCGCAATGCTCCACGCCTGCTGGAAGAGGGGGGTCACAGCACGGCTCACTTCGCTCGCCGTGCTGTTCCCCTTGGTCGCATTGCAGCTCGCTTCGCTCGCCGCAATGCTCCATCCGCTTGCTGGGGGGGTCATGAGGGGGTCGTGGGGGTCACAGCACGGCTCGCTTCGCTCGCCTTGCTGTTCCCCTTAGTCGCATTGCAGCTCGCTTCGCTCGCCGCAATGCTCCCCCGCCTCCTGTGAGAGGGGGTTTTTGGGGGGTCGTAGGGGGTCATGGGGGGTCACAGCACAGCTCGCTTCGCTCGCCGTGCTGTTCCCCGTAGTCGCATTGCAGCTCGCTTCGCTCGCCGCAATGCTCCACCCGAAAAAAAAGGTCGAAATTTGGCCAATTTTCGGTTTTTTATCAAAAAAGGGGGTCTGGGGGGTCAGGGGGGTAAAACTTTTTTTGGCTTTCATAATGACTCCTTCTCCTCTACATGACTGTGAAAAAATTTTTCTTCTAGGTCGATCCGTTTGGGAGATACAAAAAGGGGGGGTGAAAATGGGCATGGAAGGGGGGGTGTTTTTTTTTTTTTCAACACGAAAAGGAACCCCCTATACGACACCGCAATCCAAATTTTTCTATTTCGACTCTTTTCGGTAGCAACTTGAAAAGGGGGGGCCAGGGGGCAAAGGGGGGGGGAATTTTTTACCTGCCTTAAAACCATTTGACCCCCTCTATACAACCCCACAAAAAAGAACATTCAGTATGGCTCTGTTTGGGAGCCCCCCTAAAGGGGGGGGAGAAGGGGGGGCAAATTTGGAAAAGTCGGAATTTTCCCTAGGTCCCCCCGACACCTAGTATATGATTCTGTAAAAAAAACCATACCTCCCCCTCCACCATCAAGGAGAACAATTATGTCAGTCAGTGAGTGGTTTTTAAGCTTTATATAATATAACTAGAGGGTATATGTGCCCGAGCTGCAAGCAGCTCGGGGGTTGTGCTTCGCCTTAGGCGGCCTTATCGTCGTAGGAGTTGTAACTTTTCATAACCTAAAACGTCTTTGATTTGATGGAAATCGATATCCATGTGTAAAATCTGCGATAGTAAACTGTCAGCCATCTTGGATTTGAAAATGGACATCTTTTTCGTAATCTACGTGTTTGATTTAGTCGAAAACGATACCCATATGTGAGGGTGTTGGGTCACACAGCAAGGCTCGCTTCGCTCGCCTTGCAGTGTGACAGTTGTCGAATTGCGGTTCGCTTCGCTCACCGCAATCTGACCCACCTCTTAAAAGAGAGTGGGGGTCACAGCACGGCTCGCTTCGCTCGCCGTGCTGTTCCCCTTGGTCGCATTGCAGCTCGCTTCGCTCGCCGCAATGCTCCCCGCCTGCTGGAAGAGGGTGGTGGTCAAAGTTCCTCTTAGTCGAAAACGATACCCATATGTGAGGGTGTTGGGTCCCACAGCAAGGCTCGCTTCGCTCGCCTTGCAGTGTGACAGTTGTCGAATTGCGGTTCGCTTCGCTCACCGCAATCCGACCCTCCTCTTAGTCGCATTGCAGCTCGCTTCGCTCGCCGCAATGCTCCATCCGCTTGCTGGGAGTGGGGGTTCGTGGGGGTCACAGCACGGCTCGCTTCGCTCGCCGTGCTGTTCCCCGTAGTCGCATTGCAGCTCGCTTCGATCGCCGCAATGCTCCCCGCCTGCTGGAAGAGGGGGGTCACAGCACGGCTCGCTTCGCTCGCCGTGCTGTGCCCCTTAGTCGCATTGCAGCTCGCTTCGCTCGCCGCAATGCTCCATCCGCTTGCTGAGGGGGTCATGGGGGTTGTGGGGGTCACAGCACGGCTCGCTTCGCTCGCCGTGCTGTTCCCCTTGGTCGCATTGCAGCTCGCTTCGCTCGCCATAATGCTCCCCGCCTGCTGGAAGAGGGTAGGGGTAACAGCACGGCTCACTTCGCTCGCCGTGCTGTTCCCCGTGGTCGCATTGCAGCTCGCTTCGCTCGCCGCAATGCTCCCCGCCTGCTGGAAGAGGATGGTCGTGGGAGGTCACAGCACGGCTCGCTTCGCTCGCCGTGCTGTTCCCCGTAGTCGCATTGCAGCTCGCTTCGCTCGCCGCAATGCTCCCCGCCTGCTGGAAGAGGATGGTCGTGGGAGGTCACACCACGGCTCGCTTCGCTCGCCGTGCTGTTCCCCTTAGTCGCATTGCAGCTCGCTTCGCTCGCCGCAATGCTCCATCCGCTTACTGGGGGGGTCATGAGGGGGTCGTGGGGGTCACAGCACGGCTAGCTTCGCTCGCCTTGCTGTTCCCCTTAGTCGCATTGCAGCTCGCTTCGCTCGCCGCAATGCTCCCCCGCCTCCTGGGAGAGGGGATTTTTGGGGGGTCGTAGGGGGTCATGGGGGGTCACAGCACAGCTCGCTTCGCTCGCCGTGCTGTTCCCCGTAGTCGCATTGCAGCTCGCTTCGCTCGCCGCAATGCTCCACCCGAAAAAAAAGGTCAAAATTTGGCCAATTTTCGGTTTTTTATAAAAAAAGGGTGTCTGGGGGGTCAGGGGGGTTAAACTTTTTTTGGCGTTCAGAACGACTTTTTCTCCTCTACATGACTGTGAAAAAATTTTTCTTCTAGGTCGACCCGTTTGGGAGATACAAAAAGGGGGGGTGAAAATTGGCATGGAGGGGGGGGTGTTTTTTTTTATTTTTCAACACGAGAAGGAACCCTCTATACGGTGCTACAATCAATTTTTTTCTATTTCGACTCTTTTCGGTAGCAACTTTAAAAGGGGGGGGTCTGGGGGCAAAGGGGGGGGGGAAATTTTACCTGCCTTTGAACCATTTGACCCCCTCTATACAACCCCACAAAAAAGAACATTCAGTATGGCTCTGTTCGGGAGCCCCCCTAAAGGGGGGGGAGAAGGGGGGGCAAATTTGGAAAAGTCGGAATTTTCCCTAGGTCCCCCCGACACCTAGTATATGATTCTGTAAAAAAAACCATACCTCCCCCTCCACCATCAAGGAGAACAATTATGTCAGTCAGTGAGTGGTTTTTAAGCTTTATATAATATAATAATATTTTTTATATATATTTAAAAACGCATGCGAATCCGCGTGCAGAAGTAAGTATTAAGTGTTTAAAGACTAACAGAGACTTCACTCAACATTGTTTAGGAATTTTACTGTTTATATAGTATCTAGTAAATCACTAAACATAAACATCGTCCATTGACTTGTTGACCTACAGATACGCAAATCAGTTGATAAATCAACACTAATACTTACAATAACGTAGTCGAATATATTTGCAACATAAACATATTACATTAACATTACAAAGTGCTATTAAATAAATAAATAATGCTGGACAATCCACACAGCATCATCTATTATATCATCATCATCATCATCATCTCACCTATTGTAAGGTTTCTAGACCAGATTTAATAGTTTTCTGGTAAGAATACGCATTTTTACCCAACTACCAACGAAAGAAGGCTATTTATGAGGATGGCACCTAATTTATGTATGTAAAATAAAACAGATGAAACTACTATAAGATATTATAGACTGTAAGATAATTATGAGGACTCTAGGTTTCGTCTCAATACCCCAATGGTTATAGGTTTTTTAGGGTTTTGCCATCGGTTACAAAACCCTTATGGGATCACTTTGGGCACAGTGTACATATAGACAGTGTGGAAACTACCTACAAACGCTCGAAACGGCTCACTCATACAAGCATGCGCATCTACGAGAGCTCTAAGGGGTTTTCGCAGTGCTGTCAGTAGCGGATGGCGCGTCAAGTCGAGACGAGCGGTCACGCGCAATTCTATTTTTGAAAAATGCCCCGTTCTTTTTGTATTGCCTACGGCTGTATGAACTCGGCTTCATCAAAACCGGAGCTTTTATATTTTAAACTCCCTGGTAATATTGAAAGGTAAGAATAATTTATAATTTAATTTGTTATCGAATAATGTGAATGAATTAGGTAACTTATTTGTAAATCCAAAATGGCGACGGTTTTGAGGATGTGTATGAAAATAAAACTCATGATGTCATGAGTATATTATATTTTCATGCTGTCAAAATGTTAATCCAAGATGGCGGCTGCTATAAATTATCAACTTTTCCGTCATGGGTAAATAACAATTATACTGAATATTTACAATTGAAGCAGTTGACCTAACTGCAGACTGTTGTAAACAATCTACAGGTAGCTCAATTGATCCATCAATAGCTGTTGGATGGAAACGGCTGCATTGCCTCGCTGTATCTCAATGGTGATACGCTGCGCAAGATACCTACTCACCAGCTCTCGGATCACTCGTCGCTTCAACTAGACGATTTTTTTTTTATATTTTATATCTGACAATATCTGTCAGCTTATTTCTTATTTTGGTATTTCAATTCCATTGATTTAATAACAACAGAAAAAAATACTTAATTCATAAAATATTTCTCTAAAACAAGCAATGTGACAACCCTAGTGCTATAATGGAGCGTAGGTATTTATTTCTTCAACTAGGCTTAGTTTCGATACTGGTCCATATGTATACTGTGCTTTGGGTCTGTTTTGTGTTTTGAATCCTTAATATCTCAGAAACTACTGCAGCTATTGACTTGAAAATTGAAATAATAATACATTTTGTGCGCCCGTACATATTTATAGAAACATAAATGAAAATAAATGAAAAATCAAAATGAAGATTTTCCATACAAATTTTGAAACCAAAATTTTAAATACGACCTACGTCGAAAGTGGTGTCAAATGAAAGGTACTCGTTTGTAGATTTCAAAATAGTTTTTGAAATTTCGGTAGATTTTATAATTTTTAAAATATTTTGAAAATGGTCAAAAAAATGACCGTTCCCCCCCCTATCTCCGAAGATTACAGAGCGATCGACGTAATATGTACCAAGTGTTTGTAGGTATTGATCTATATTTTACAGGAAAAATATAGAAAAGTCTGTAAAAATAATACTTTTTGAAATATGGTCAAAAAAGGGCGGGAAAAATTTCTAAAGGGGTGACTTCCCCCCCGGGTTGGGTATCAAATGAAAGGTATTGGTTTGTACAGTGCGCGTCACATATAAGTACCCCCCCTATCTCAATGTATGTGGGACACAATAGTTGTTATTGTTGGGAATTTCAGACTTTGAGTATTATGGAAAGGCAGTTCAATCCTGAGCGGCAGCGTGATAAATTTTTGCATGTGAAAAATTGTGACAAGTTACAAGGGAATTAGAAGTAAGTATTCGAAAATAGTTTGTATACAAGGTAGTAGTTTGTATACAATATATTTTACAGGAAAAATTTCTGTAAAAACAATACTTTTCGAAATATGGTCAATAAAACGAATTTTCATACAATGGGGGCTATTTCATTGAGAGTTATATCAAATCAAAGGTATGGATTTCGACAATTCAAAACAGGTTTTGAAAATCGTCTAAGTTTCATACTTAGTGAAATACGTAGAAAAAAGTCGAAAAAATAATTGTAGGTACCAACCCACTTACCCACTAATCTCTGTAGTAACTGTAATAGTAGTTCCACAGCGCCACAAAACCGTTGTTCTCAAAATTTTAAAGTCCATACTCAATGTATTCCACTGCGCTCAAAGAATATTTAGATAGATTATTGAATTAATGAATTCCACCGTGCTCCAAAAAAATATGAGAAGAGTAATGTATCCTGGATAATCCACACAACATCATTTAGCGACAAGCTAAGCAAGCTTGTGTAATTAGTACTACTACGGTAGCTGTTATACTTAATAAAGTATATTATATAATCACATTAGATGATTTATTTTTGTGTACGTAGAAAAGGACTAGAACACTCGAACAAATAATCTGCAGATCTTACAAATATTAGTCCCGAGGCGGGAATCAAACCGCAACCTCCTGCGTTGTAAGCCCACCGCGCTAACAGGTCGTCAATATAACGTACCTATCTAAACACAAAAGTTCAAAACCCTCGGCGCGCGAGTGTATCGCACTTGTCGTACTTGTTTTCTACTGAAAACGGGGATATAACGAGATTGCGGCGTCTAAGTAAGGATCGAAAATCTTAATGTTATCAAATAATATGTTCGTTTGGGCACTAAATAACTATCAAAAGGAAATGATAAGTATTGTTATTTGTAATCTTATGTATATAATAGTAAGTTATAAGTTAAGTTTTATGAGGAGGGACCGTAATTCATAAAGCGTGGTTTCTAATACATCGTACCGTAAAAGTTATCTTAAGGTATATTAATATCATCAGGCAAAAGCAAGTCAAAAGTGATTCACTGTTGAAGTCAAATAATGTCCCAAAAATAAGATGAGATGAGATGAGATGACCATAATAACAAATACTTAAGGATTTATGAGCATGGTTCACTAATCAAAACTTCTTAAATAAATAACCTGAATTCTGATATTTCGTTCCTAGCCATTATTTTTTATGTAAAATTACATACGTTTTAATTCTTTCAGTCGGCCATACCTTCCTTTCTTCTAAATACAAAAGTCAAGGTCAAAACATGTCATAAGTAATCTTTTCCCTGTTCTTCCCACTAACTCGCAGTTCACCTTCAACCGGGTCAGCAGTAACGAGGATCGTACGAATGTGGAAAAGCACGTTAATCCGGATATTAAGATTAGCGCGCGCTTCCACATTTGTGTGATTCTTAAGATGTGACGCAAGGTTACGGGATATATCTCTTTGTTACAATCCCTGTTTGTGAAACCTGGAAAATATTTTGAATGGCCGTTTTATTTAAAGTGGATCCTACTATCTGATAAATGTACGTTAGATGCCTTTGATAATCGTGAGGTTAATTATATTATAGGATTTTTTTTTATCTACTGGTTCGTTCTCCTGTAAAGGTAGGTAAGAAATGAAATAAACTCAAGTATGAAGCTTTTATTATTCAATAAAAACGGCTGTAATAACGACAGGCGGAGGGCAGGCAGATACGGCGCTATGGCGCTTTATAGAGAGGGGGTTAAGGCCTGATGATGATGATTATTTGATAAATTGAGAACATCGTCCTTTACCACCTTTTTTCTAACACTCATTGTTTCGGATTTAGCTATCCATCTCGAAAAGCTACCCTGTATTATTCACCAAAAAATAGCAACCCTCGGCGGTTGTTTTTGGGTAGAATTTGTTTACGAAATTTTGATAATTTCCAAGGAGAATAAAACCACTACGTTAATCATTTTCCGGCCGTCTATGATTGTATTGAAAATGACGCCGAAATTTTTATTCAGAAGGATTTAGGTTATGTTAAAAATTAAGAATCTGTGAAATACTGTCTATTTAAATTTTTGATAAAAATTATGGACTTTGAAGACCGTTTTTAGTTTTTAAAAATTATCTTTTACTTTTTTTCTTAGCGGTCCACCCCGGCTTCGCACGGGTATTAAACAAAAATTTCAGAAATTATACACTCTAACACTATGGGTTTCACAGTTTTCATACGGATCCCTTAATTTTTTCAACAGCATTGGGGTTTTTGACATTGACTCGACACTCCATAACTGACACTGGCCGTAGAGAAAAAGCAAGCACCGTGCGCTATATATTCAACCTCTTTTTCTATTTTTACGCGCCATAATACATAGAAAAAGAGGTTGAATATACAGCGCACGGTTCAATTATTGAATTTTTCATGCGGATCCCTAACTTTTTTGAAAATATTATATAGCCTATGTTCATCACGGAAAATTTAGGATTCTAATGGTGAAAGAATTTTTCGAATTGGTTCAGTAGTTTTGGAGCCTATTCAATTCAAACAAACAAATAAACAATCAAACAATCAAATCTTTCCTCTTTATAATATTGGTATAGATATAGATAGATTCAATGACAGCCATATAAGTTTTGTTCATAATAAAGAATTTTAGAATTTTTCTTGCCATCACTATAACTAATCTTGTCAAAAACTAACAAAGAAACTCTTTGTTCTAGAGCCCCCCTCCGCTCCCCTCGGCGCAAGACGGCGGGACCCCGGCGCCTGCGCTCAGAGTTCAGCATGGATGAGGACTACTCGCCTTCCAACTCCGTCACCTCCGTCAACTCACTCGCCAGTCTGCTCAAGGAGAAACTACAGGTGAGACAGGAACCACATGGGACCTAGGAACATAGAAACAACAGGTGAGGTAGAAACAATCATAACATAGGAAGTAGGAACTACATGTGAGGCAGGAACAATCATAACATAGAAACCAGGAACTACAGGTGAGGTAGGAACAATCATGCCCATGGGACCTAGGAACATAGAAACTTCAGGTGAATTGCAGGACAATCATAAATAAAATAATAAAATTAAATAATTTATTCAAAATTACTTAAGACAAATGTTTAGCATAAGAACGATAACAACTTAGATTCTAACTATTACCTGTACCTGAAAAATTGCTGCAATAGACATAATCACACTAATAAAATAAAACAGAGCGACACTGCAGATTTTCAAAATAACTTAAGCTAACTACGTTATATTTTAGGAAACGATTAAATACGGATGCTGAAAAATATACAATTAACTACTTTAAATAAATACCTACCAATTACTGTATTATTTTGCCGGACAGTCAGCAGAACCTGTAATGTGCATAACATAGGAACTAAAGGTGAGGCAGTAGGCAGTAACTATCATGCCCATGGGACCTAGGAACATAGAACCTACAGGTGAGGCAGGAGTCATCATGCACATGGGACCTAGGAACATAGGAACTAAAATGACAACTCTGCATGTATTCTAATTTACCTTTCTACGTAAATAATAATAAAATCATCTACAGAGCATACCCCAGAAAATCCGCAAGAAACCAACGGACTACAAGCTTCGGGCGTTCGTCGGCCTCATGTTCTTAGCCGTCGTATTCTTCGTGGGATTCGCCTACGTCCTATACCATCGCCAGGCCCTCAGCAAGCAATACTTCCGCAGCATCCACTTCAACGAACATGCAAGGACGCTCAGAATACACGCCGGCGACGAGCAAGAGATTCTGAGGGCGACTCTCGGTGAGTTTGGTTGGTGGACAGCTTTAGTAAGGTATACTTCCATATGCTCCGGGCATAGGTTGCCCAGGTTCGAAAGATATTGGGCTAGTTTCGTCAGTTATGAGTGTGGTTGGTGGGCAGCTTTAGAAAGGCATACTTCTACAGCATTCAGTTCAATGAATTTGCTTGAATGCTCCGATTAGGACAAATGAGGATCGGAAGATTGAGAGCTAGATTCTCCCTACTGAAGAATCTAGCTCTCAATCTGCCGATCCTCATGTGGTTGGTGGGTAGCTTTAGGCATGCTTCTACAGCTTTCAGTTTTATTAACTTACCTAGCCAATTCAATTCAAACAAACAAATAATCAAATCTTTCCTCTTTATAATTATAGATTATTTATTACATATTTATAGATTACCCAGGAAAACAAAAGTAGACTGCCAGTTCCACTTTGCGATTTACTTTACTCTAAGCATTTTTGATTGCGCTTGTAATTTAATGTCTCCTGTGAAGTTAGATACCTGGTTAAAAAATTTATATCTCCTTATATTTACTAGCATATTATTATTTTTTTTCCAGCGGTCCTTTACTAACATATTATAACTTTACTTTCCAGCGGTGGGTCTCGGCAAAGTGAACTCCTTTCCTTGCCTAGCGGAGCATCGGCTGGAGGGCGCTGAATGTCTCGAGTGGCTGCACCACCTACGGTTCTACCTGAAGATGATCCCTCACGACCCCGGCGCTGATAACACTACTTGTTACGCTGTGCATTGGAAGGCGTTGAGACCTGGTAAGGATTTTTAACATCCGGCAGAAATCTCGTTATAATATACTACGTCGCGTCTAAGAGCGGCCATACACGGACTGCTTCAAGCAGTTGAGACCGACTGCTTAAAGCCGCGACCGCGCGGTGAACTATAGTCATTCATTCGCTGCCGTACACACGACTGCTCGAGCAGTCGCGACCGCTTCAAGCCGTCAACTGCATGACGAAATTCCATCGTGCCGTCAACCGCTCGCGAGCGGTCGCGAGGCATACACCGACTGCTCAAGCCGTTGACTGCGCTAGAGCAGTCAACAGCTCTCCGATCTCCCCCCCCCCCGTCCCTCTGTCCCTGACTCGACTGTGGTATAAAATCAACTGCTCGAGCGGTTGGTAGCGTAGCTCGAGCAGCCAACAACCGACCGCTCGAGCAGTCGACGCCGACCGCTCGAGCGGTCCGTGTACGTCGCTCAGCCGCTAACTGCTCGAGCAGTCCGTGTACGGCCGCCCTAAAGGTTTCAGTTTTTTATGGTGAAGGTTCCAACTCAACTGAACATCATTTATTTATCAGTGTAATTTAGCTATACATGAAGAAAATCACGTACCATTTACGGTTCTGTATGAAGAATTTAGTTTCAGAAACACAGTTCCCGGCTGTTCAGAAGGACTGTTTAGATGGCCTTTGAACGTTACCTATCAATTTTTATTTAAATTTTGCTAACTAACTAGAGTTTCATCCAAGTAAAACCAATAGTCATGTCATAGTAATTTGGACGAAAATTGTAACCTAGCATATTAATTTCAGATGTATACCCCAACGACTGCTTTAACTGGGCAGAGACAAAGGCCCACTGGTACGGAGGAGGCCAATCCCTCAACCTTACGTGGCCTCTAAACTCAGGATCCATCCCCTATACCCCCTTCATAACTGGTGACATGCAAAAATCACAATTCGGAAATGTCCTAACTAGGTACCTAATCAACTCTAAAGGAGCTGCTATTATAATTGACGACGAAACACCTTTACAAATATCAGTAAATAACGAAGGAAAACATATCTGCATCAAAGCTCAATACGACACATTCGCCTACGCGAACAAATTGACGGAATTCCCTGAAATGAAGTACAATATCTGTACCTCTAACGACATGAGATCTTTACATTCCTCTATACATAGCCATAGAAGGGCTCCGTTATGGGATGGGCTTAAACCAGCTGATATACAAACTTTAGATTCCCTGATCTCCGAGCCAGTCTGGCAAATAGCTCCTAGGTTCAAACACGAGTTGCAAGCAGAAACAATATCTAAATACACAGAAGACGTCATAAACTTAGGCTTTCTGAAACAAGGTCATGTTCTTATCAACGAACATTGGCAGAACGAAATCGGCGATCTATCAGTTGATACGAGCAGATTCGAAACGCTAAATGATACTGTTGACAAACTACACAGAAGAGGATTCAAGGTCGCGTTTACTATACAACCTTTTATAAGCACGGAGAGTAAAAACTTCGCGGAATGCGTTCAAAAGAGGTTGCTCATCAGTGAAAGGAGTAGCGATAGAAGAATCCCTGCGTTGACCAGGTTCAAATCTTTAGCCAGTGCTGGGGTTTTAGATATAACGAACAACAGATCCGTTCCATGGATACTGGAAAGACTTCAAAGCGTCATCGAGCAATACCACATCGATTCCTTCTACTTCGACTTGGGCACCGCTTACGACATGCCGCACTACTACCGCTGCGAGAAATTCCTCATCAACCCCGACCAGTACAAGACACACTTCATCAAAACATTCGAGAAGACTTTGAACATCATCGGCGTATCATCAGCGGTGTCGTTACCCAGACCTCCAATATTCGTGTCGTTGCCGCCGTTTGAGTCGTCGTGGGAAGCATTGAGGTCTGTTATACCGACAATGCTGACTTACGGAGTGAACGGCTATCCGTTTATAATGCCTGGCGCAGTCGGTGGGGATATTTATTGGCCGGGGAGCGAACAGTTTCTGCCTTCCTCTAGGGGATCGGTTGACTCTGCTAATGTGACGCAGGAGAACGGAATAGCTTTACCGGAGAGAGAGCTGTATATAAGATGGTTGCAGATGGCCACTTTCTTGCCTGTTATGAAGTTTACGCATCTGCCGAGCAAGTATAATGATGAGAGGGTGTTGGAGATGGCGAAGAATTTGACGCTGTTGAGACAGAAACTGGTAAGTTTTTAATTGTATCCTAGGTAATACTTTAATATGGTTGAACGTTTGGGCCAGGTAAGTTTAGTAAGAGTTGTTCATATTGTCAACCTCTGAGGCGCGGTGGGCGAAGGTCCAACGGCAACGCAGGAGGTTGCGGATTCGATTCCCGCCCCGGGACATCCCTCGCTGTATGGCAATACTGATATTGCCATACAGATATATGGAACAGTTGAGCTATCTGTAGTTTGTTTGCAACAGTCTGAAGGTAGCTCAATTGTAAATACTAATTTGATTATTTAATTGTAATTTTCTTTGTTAATCTAGGTTATTCAGCACCTAAATGAGTTATCAAATACCCCACAAACTACGCTTAGATTTGTGCTAAATGATGTTGTATGAGTTATTAAGCATTATTGATTTATTGTGACGTAATCAATCTGTAACATACAGGTGGCCCCTCTCCTCCTAAAATACAAACGCGAGGCGTTAGAAGAGGGACTCCCGCTGATTCGTCCGCTGTGGCTGGTCGCGGGCGGGGACTCCGCCCTTTTAGTCCAGGATGAGTTCGCGATCGGAGACGAGATCGTCGTAGCGCCTGTGTTGGAGCCCGGGGAGACTGTACGAGAAGGTAATGTTCAGACTAGCGGTGGTATTCTTCCATCACAAACTAAAAATAGGTTCGTAGTTAACCCCCTCATAATTAACCTTAAAACTTCTCTCTTTACAGTATATCTTCCAGCCGGTCTCTGGCAAGATGGCATTGACGGTTCTCTGCGCAAAGGCAACCGCTGGATGCACGAGTACAAGGTGCCCCTGCACCGGGTCGCATACTTCATCCGACGACCCGACGACATGCGCTTCCGATGACACCTTTGACTCAGATGAGAACTATCTTTGATACTTGATAATATTCCATTGAACGCAGCGAACGGACCAATCATATTGATCTACTCTCTTATAATTGATGCAGAACGCAGCGAACCGACGAATCAAATCAAATTGATTCCTACTCTCTTTTCATTAGAGATGGTTTTGCATTAATCATCACGCTTGACAGGCGGATTGTCTCTTATTGGTTTCTAAGGGTCCTTTTCTTGATGTCGCACGCGTGCGTGTGAGTGATAGCACGCTCCAGCCAATCCGCGTTACGCGTGCATCCGGCCCGCGTTATACGTAAAACATGCTTAAAATGATACGTTATCATATATCTATCATAATATATATCGATAGGAAAAATATGACGAAAGGTTCGATAAATACCCAAAAAATTCAATAAAATATCGGAAAAGGATCCTTATTGACAGATTCCCTTGATCTCGCGTCAGTGGAACCCAACCAGTTAGGTCTTTCTTATAAATCTGGTCTGATACAGCGTATCTCACCGTTTTTCTGCACAAATTGCGATGTTGCCGTACTTTGACATAGTTGAGTTTTTGAGGTATAAAAACTTTTCAAATTAGGTCTTCATTATGGTACTAAAGACATGAGAGGCTTTCAGAATTAAGTGTTGTGAATAATGTTGATAAACATTTATAGTAGTTATAAGTCGAAATCGCTTAAGAACTTTACGTTCCAGACATTAGACTGTTTAAGTAACTGGAAATGGTTTATTTTGTTGTCGCCGTTGGTCTCGAGAAAACTTCTTAATCGCGAGTTTTATTTTTCTTGAACTGTGTTGAAAACAGTAAAGTACAATGTAAAGTAAATTGTGACACATCTGTTTGAAGACAGATTTTATTCCCTACGTAGGGAATAAAATCTGATGATAGTAACTATCATAAGGCCAGCCATATGTATCCAAGTACCTTTTTAGTTTTTGGTACACTAAACTTAAATATATTATCATAGTGTAGGTAGTGTAGTGCCTTTGCATGTACATTTTGATTTCTAGTTATATCATTTTCTCTTCTTTATTTACGTTGTTTTAAATCGTTGTGATCTAGTCTTCTAACTTTTTAAATAAATCTTATGTTTAATAACCATATGTATACATATTAGTAAATCCTTATACTTATAAATTATGCTTTCTTGTTTCTTAGTGAATGTATTTAGAAATTTTGTCGTTATTTAATTATGTACGTAAGTAGTAAGAAAAGTACGTAAATGTGATTTCAAACAACATTCCAAAGCTAAAGTTAAAAGTAGTTTTAAGGGTTTTAGTATTTTTGGAAATATTTTAATAAAAATATATTTGGAACCTTTCAGATAATAAAATATCTAGATTTAGTTTTAAGATACAAAGTCCTTAGGTTACAACAGCAATGATAAAATGATTTATGTGTATTTTATGTGTACATTTCGTATTATGAATGCATTTATTATAGCTTTTGTTATGATGATTGAATAGACATGTTAATTTCAGAACTCAATCTTAATTTAGTACCTATATAAAATGTATAAAATTATGAGTACCTACGTACCTAAGCAATTAAAATGTTAATACATCAATAAAATGTTTAAATAACTGAATTGAATACCGTACCTAGTAGTTTCATTATTTTTCCAATAAACAGGGCTATAGGTAGATAAAAAAAAACATTGTATTAGACAAAGTCATAAAACAAAAGTTGTTCGCTTTGATCTACCCTAGTCGCTTTTAAGAGGTTATTTATCATCTACCTATAACCCTGTAAAAATGTATAATAAATCCTAAATTAATTCAAATAATCGCTAGAGAGTGGGTATATCGTAAAATAATACAACATTGAGTAATTTTAATAATGATTTATTTCTCAGAGCTATTGATGTTCACTAAGCTGATACAATTCTTAATGTTAATAACATTTTTATAATTCCTAATAATATGCATTAATTAGAATTCTAGCTATAAAATACAATAGTAAACAATCTGGGTGTGGCTGCGGCTGTTGAAAATGCCAAATTAATGAAAACATTCGAAACTATAACAACAGACATCGTAGCAACAATGGGTCAAACAGATTTAAGGATAACTGTTGCAGTGACGCACATAGATACACTGGTGGTCATCACAATCACAATGAATGTTGTCATAGTCACAACGAAAGCCACGAGAATTCCCACAATCAAAGCCTGACCGTCACCGATGCACTTGAATACAACTAGGGAAGTCGAGATTATTATCACTTAGAATGAGCAGAGCGTCCCAAACCCGGTCAGGCACTACCGAGGCACGGTCCGCGGCGAGATGGGAAAGGCAGAACTAGTCAAAAACAATGCGCATGAAACAGAAGCTTGCAAAGTGACATCGGCTCAGGTCCCATTCCCAAAGATAGTAACGTTCCCTGTTTAGTCCCTCCAACACTACCTAAAGCATAGTAATATCCACGTAAAACATAATTTATTCTGCTCACACCAATACACACAGTAAACACACTATTATTACAATAATATAGGTATTCTGTAAAATTAAATTCTCTGGACATTTACAGAGTATAAATACATAAAAATTAATGATACAATACAATAATGTTCATAATTTTAATGTTAATACATTGTGCTGGTGCATCGGAGAATGGTTTTCGCTATTTGTTTGAACTATCATAGGATGTTGGCAAAGGAAGCGAAGTTCGGTGACGATAGACCTTACATCTCTAAATGACTTAAAATTAATTGACTCAATAATCTTACGAGTGGTTTGGCAAACAAAGAACGGAAAACGCATCGCAAGGAACGGAAAGCCTTGATCGCCAGCTTATGCACTAGGATGTTAATTTTAAATGATCTCTTCACCCATTTATCACATTCGCTCTCAACACACGAACATAGACTCTAACACTGACCCTGTAGGTTACCCAAGCTACCTTACCGTGAGTCAACATAGCGCCTCAGGGTTCAACAGGAAATATCCTGGGAAACCTACATACTCAGCACTGCTATTCAATAATACGAGTTAAACAAATCGGTATTCACCTAATGGCTTACTTCTTCTATATAACATGGGAGACAATGATAATATAAATCATATTGTTAAAAAAATGCTTACAAAACAATTCAAATAGGAACGAATACAAACGACTATAACGTCTTTATAAGTATTTGGGTCGTCTCGACTAGAAACTTTAAAACAAACGTTCAACAGCTGATTGGAAATCTAAATGCCAATAAACTTTAATACAAATAAATAAAGATTCGTAAATTTTGTAAAATTTATAACTGAGTAGTTTAACACGTTTAATAATATGTCTAATAATCACGACGCAACAAGCATTTATCAACGTAAACAAAGGTAAATATAGGTAGATTGATTTGTAATAATAGACCTACTAAAACATTTATTTATACTGGTATAAGCTCTCTATCGTCTTTAGGCTCACTGTAAATATCTAGAAAAACAGAGATCACTTCATTTATTTCCTATTTCTTGGTCGCTGTCGACAATCCTCGGTGATTTGCTACACGCAAGAGAATATTCAGAAGTGCAGGAGTTTCTGAAACTTCTCTATCGGGTAACAAATTTCCGTGATACGTGTCTGTAAAACATTCCGTTTGTGCTCTTATCTGGCACAGCGACCACACTGTCTTTTGAAGTAGCGGGGATAAGCTCAAGTTATAAAATAAATGAAATCACTCACCATTCCTTACATCTAAGTGATTACTTATCATTATCACACGTAAGTAGGTAGAGATAGACAAGAAGTCATCTTTGTCGTTCTGGAGTGAAGAATAATAACGTAGTAATTAAGTCACTTGTAACAACATTAAGTATTAGAACTAGCGCAAGCGGCACTAGCTTGTCAAGGGACATTTTAATCTTTTATAGTGTCTTCATAAGACAATTCGAATTGAAATATAACTTTATTTAAACTTTTACGATAAAAAGTACTTCAGATCTTTTTTCAACATAAATGTCATAGATATCGTCAGACAATCGTCTATCTGATCACGTCCAAGCGTATACGCTAAAAACAAAAGTGGCCGTGCATGCTACATTTTTTACAATTACTATTCAAAATTCACAAATGCGGTAGCAAAATAACTATTCCAAAAATTTTGATATACGCACAAGCGGTGTTTTGGCTAAACAAAATGGACTGGTCACGCTAAATATCGTGTATAAAAGCACTACAGTTTTGTATAAGACCAAACTTCAAAACATCCTCAGAAATATACTTTTAAATGGCATGTTCTATTAATGAAGCTTCTAGAAAAAACAGTTTAGAAAAAAATGGACGTTTTTGTTCTTAGGTCGAGAAATTGGATATTGACTTAATGGATGCGGTCGAGGACTTATCTCTTCGGGAATGTTGCGCCGTCGCGCACACTACGTAAACACCACACTTCGTATATCTTCACAATAGGTTACACGACTATCAACTACGAATATATCAAACTCTAGCAGTCTGTTGTTTGCAATCATCACAATTTGTATCTATTTGCGAGCCGTCTCACCGCGACAGGAGCCTCGTGCTCGGAATGTTGTCTTTCATTATCACAGCCTTATTTTTTTCCTACAGCAAACCTTGTTCCTCATTCCTACATTCCGAGCGGTTGTGAGATTCACTTGTTGGATGAGAAGGCTACAAATAGACCCGACACCTAGAACTCGAGGCGATAGGCTGCGCAGGAGGTCTCGTGGTCTTGCAGGTTGATGGTGCAGCGCGCTGCCGACGGAGACAGATCGATCTTATACTGCTCCAAAGCCTCTTCGTTCTCTGTCACCCAGTAGCCGAGCACGTCGGTGTCGTAAGTCGGAATTATCGTCACTTCTGCAATTAAAAACATAACCATTACTTCTGGAGTGTGGTGTGATCTGGCGCATCAGAAAAATAATTATCGGTCTCATTCATTAAAAGATAGATTAATCATAACTAGAGGTCCGCCCCAGCTTCGCACGGGTATTTAACATTCAACAAAAAATTCTAAAAATACACACACTAACACGTTGGCTTTCATAGTTTTCGACTTTTGCTTTAGTTTCAGATCCCTAACGTTTTTGAAAGTACTCTATAGCCTATGTTCATCTAGGAAAATTTGGTAAAATAATAATGGTGAAATAATTTTGCCAATCGGTCCAGTAGTTTCAGAACCTATTCAATTCAAACAAACGTGAGGTGGTTCCTGGATAAAACATAGCATAAAGCTTGACAAGACATTTGTTAGAAGTAAACTTACCTAAATCTTTATCTTCCCAGGTTTTCTTGGCGTCCAGAAGGGCGTTGTAGATCTCCTTGGAGGGCTCAGTCCCTGAGAACACGTAGTACCGAGCGCGGACTCGCTTGAAGAACTCTACCGCGGAGTAATAAGAGTTGCCGTGATGGGGTACGTAGGTCAGTTCCATGTACACCGGCACTATTGGTTTCTTCTTGCTAGGCGACTCAGATGCGCGGCTCTTAGCCTCCTTGCTCTTCTCTTGATTCAACTTATTTTTATTCAACACAGCACTGGCGGCTGTCTTCTTCGGAGTACTTTTCCCGTCTTGCGGTGCTCCAATGGGGCTTGGCAGACCCAAAGGCTTACCCCAAGTCTCGATCGGATCCTTTCCCGTCGAACTAGATTCAGTTTTCTCCACCTTTGTCTCTTGTTTTGAAAAACTTGAGGATGAGGTAGCCTCTGTTACTTTCTTTGATTCTGTTTTAAGGTCTTTTAGAGTTAGCGTGCTCTCTTCCGATGATGACATGTGGCGCGAGCTGGAAGCCGATGTCTTGTCGAATTCGTATTTGGCAGTAATGTTTGAGATAACCTCAGAACCGCTCACCTTTTTGTGCTCCGCGATAGCCTTTTCGAAATGATCATCAGCTTCTTTCAAAAATGAAGAATCAGATTTGCTGGTTGTTGATGTGTGCTCAGATTTCAGTTTTTCTTGCGTTATGAAATCGTCAGTCTCTTTGATCACAGACTTTTCAAGTGTGTGAACTTCAGTCTTAGCTTCGGAATGTGTTGAAGACGTGCATGAGTCGTCTTGTGGCAGTTGTCCGTAAATAGACATCGACATCGGATCCTTTTCCAGCATCGACCGGCCGAGGTCGTGCAAGTCTTGCGATATCTCCTGTGGCTTCGTGTCTAGTTCGAAGCTGAGGTTAGATCTAGGCGAGTGAGCTACCTGAGATTTAGTGCTACTGGGACTGCCAGGGCCGTCATCATCGCTGTAGTACAAGCCGCTTCCACTTTCGGTGCCCCAAATGTGTGTAGCTGCTCTAGAACCCCTGGAGCTGATATCTGATGGAGGTGAAGAGATACCCGGATGGTCAAAGTCTTCACTGGCTGCAGATGAGCTGCGCATATCGCCAGTCCTTGATGAAAGCTTTGAGAATGACTTTTCACTCTCCACTGCATCGGTAGTCTCTTCGTATTCTTCTTTGAATTCGGAGATAGTGGTTTTCGTAGATTTTGTTGTTTTAGTTACGCCGTCGCTGCCCTTACTTACAGTTGTCGTTTCCACAGTAACTTTTAACTTTTCAGGACTGATGACTTCCTTTGTGGTCACAACTGTTACTGTTTGAGTGATTTCGTTGTCGCCTTCTTTTATGACTTTTATGAAAGTTTCACTATCTGTTGTGATTTCACCGACAGGAGATCTTTGTTTCTTGGGTTTTGTTTCCACTTTTGGCTCTGATTTAGATTGAATGGGTAGATCGACTGGTATGAGTTTACTTTCTTGTGCCACTGGTTGTTTTTCAATTTCTTCCAATTCTTCCGGCGACCAATCGTCGAGCCCAGTACCGACTGGTAAGTAAGTAATTTGTGTCCGAAGATCTTTCGTTGTCTCTACAGACCCATCAACTTTTTCATTTTCTGTGATTGTTTCAGTAACGGTTTTAACAGCTATTTCATTCGTACTTTCATTCTTTAATTCTTCCTTCGTGACGTATGTTGTTATGGTCCTCGTGATCTTTTCGCCGTTATCAGTAACAATATTTGTTTTCTTATCAACAGATGTTTTAATTTTTCCGGTTGAATTAAGTCCATGTAACGCTGCTTGGAGATTGCTATCAGATGTCTTTTGGAATTCCGAAATAGTAATTTTAACGTCCTTAGTTGTTTCAGTGGAGCCATCAGGATATTCATCAACTGTGGTTGTCTCCACCGTCGTGCGAATTCGTTTGATATTTTTGTCAACGCTGGATAAGGTTTCACGCTTTGTTTTAGTTGTAATGGTTCGTTTGATTGTTATAGAACCTTGCTGTACTACTTCATTCTTCACATCAGAGTCCTCCTTAATGTCTTCAACAACTTCACTATCATCAATATAGGCTTCACGTGGATTGATTTCTTCTTCATTTGGTGCTGGTGGTGTCTTTAAAAAAACATCAGCGACTGAACTTTTTTTACGTTTTTGTGTAATTATGGTTCCGTCAGGATGTTTGTCTTCGATAGTAGTTAATACTACAGTTTTGATTTTTTTTGATCTAGTTGAAATGTTTTCATATTCTTGCCTTGTAGTTGTTATTGTTGTTTTTCTTAAAATCGTTATTCCGTTTTTAACGATAGTTTCAGAATCCGAGCTTGAGTGTTCATCTGGTTTCCCAACCTCAACAAATCCTTCTAGTTTTTCATCAGCAGTTTCAACACCAAAATCTGCAATTGATACTTGGACATCTTTAGTAACTTCCTTAGCACCACCAGTAAGTATGGTCTCTGTGACTATTTCTACAGTAGTTTTAATTTTTTTCTTTGATCTATCCTGTGATGACAAAACTTCTTTGGTGGTTGAAGTAGTTATTATTTGTTGAAGATCTTTTCCATCTCTAACAATAGATTTCTCTTGTTTATCAACGCTAATAGTCTTATCTTCTAAATTGGGGAAGTCCTTGAGGTCTTGAGTCTGGGTCACTTCTATCGATTGGATATCGATCAGTGACGTGCTCGTGTTAATAACTGAGCTTATCGATCCATCTGGGTACTGATCAGACGTTGTAATAGTTTTTACAATTTTCAGTTTTTTATCCACACCTTGCTTGTCACAATACTTTGTTTTTGTCGTTCGTGTAACAATTGTTCGTTTTATCAAAATACCCTTATCTTCGACATCCTCTTTGCGGATATCTTCACTTTCTTCTGGTTCATCAGATGGTTTCAGTCCTTCTAAAGAGTTTTCAATTGTAACGTTATCATTTTCATTGCTTTGGCTGATACCATCTTTTGATTGTTGTAAAAATCTATCCGAGATTAATTTATTTTCTTGATGTTTGCTCGATGTGAATCGTTCTTCAAGTTCAACATCTGCCATCGAAATACTTGTGTCTACAGTTTTTTGAGCCGAACCGTCTGATAACTGGTCAATTGTTGTAGAACCTTCTAATGATATTTCAGTCTCATCAGATGATTTTCTTTCTGCAAGCATATCCACTAAACCACTTGGTAGTTCAGATTCAACGTCTGCTATTGAGATACTGGTGTCAACAGTTTTATGGGTCGAACCGTCTGGAAACTGGTCAATTGTTGTAATTGTAGTCACTGATTTCAGTTTTTTTACTACGCCCTTTTCATCATGGTATTTGAATCTAACTATTTTTGTCTCAGTTGATCTGATAATTATTACATTTTCATCTTTTATTTCATCAACTTTTTGAGTTACCGTTTCCTCTGGTTCACCTGTTGTTATTAAATGTTTCAGGGTATTTTCAACATCGAAACATGAAGTTAATTCTTCATCACTTATGCTTTCAATACCGTTATTTTTTTCAGCAACGATGGTATCAATATGAGTTATCTTCTCACTTGTTTTTGTTACGATTGATCCATCCGGATAAGCATCTTCTATCACTGTATTTACTCTAGTTTCAGTTCTTTGCACGTTGTCATTATCGTTAAAGTACTTTTGCACAGTTGTTGTAACAGTGGTTTTTCTGTTTATAGTCAGTCCATTTTCAATAACCGATTCGGTTTTCGTATCCACATTTTGCTCAATCTCGCCTGCTGGCTTATATCCCTCATCCAAGTGGTCTGCAACTGAATCTGTTTTGGAATCTGCCACAGAGACTTTTACGTCCCTTGTGATTTCAGTCATACCGTCTGGCAATGTTGTCTCTGTAACAGTCTCAATGGTTGTTTTAATTTTTTTTCTTGATTTATCTTTATGAGTTAGTAATTCTTTGGTAGTGGTTGTCGTTATAACTTGCAATGCACTTTTCCCGTGTAAAGTCACTGTTTTTTCTTGTTTATTGGTTTCTACCGACGTACTTTCGATTTCAGAATAGTCTTCTAGATCTGGCGTTTTTGGTGTACTTTCAGAGTCAATATCGATTATTGACGTACTGCTATCTACTTTGCTCCGGGAAGAACCATCGGGGAAACAGTCAGTTGTTGTAATTAAAATTATTTTCTTTAATTTTCTAGGTACACCTTCATAATCTACGTACTTTGTACAAGTAGTCCTGGTAACAATCGTTCGTTTTATAACGATCTTATCTTGAATTATTTCTTCTGTTTTAGTAGTAACACTTTCTTCAGGTTCACCAAAAACTTCATATTCACTGAGTAGCTTCTCGAGGTTTTCACTTGAATCTAAAACAAGTTCTTCTGTCTTAACTTCCACATTCTTTTGAACCTCTTTAGAACCATCTGGATTTTCTTTAGTAATATTGGTTTCAATAGTAGTTCTAATAATTTTTTTATGTTCATTTACTCCAATGGTTTCTTTTCTAGTTGTTGTTGTTATTGTTTCTACAATATCCACATTATTTTCTTTCACAATCCGTTTGGTAACATCAGTGTCGATGATAGTATCTTCAATATTTTCATCAGATTCATCGGTTTCTAAATCAGTTAAAACTTTTGTCAAAAAGGATGATTCGTGGTCCTGTAATTTTTCAGACAAATCCTTCAGTTGAGAACTTGTTGCAGAGCTAGATTTATCCTCGAGTGACTCTAAACTCAAGTCTTTTTCAGACTTAATGTCTTTTGCATACAAGTCCATGTGTGAAGTAGATTTAAGGCTAGAAGAACATTCGGAGAGCAAGGTTTGTGTATCAGTTGTAGTGGTTGTGGATCCATCTGAACCTTTACTGAGGGTTGTCGTTTCAATAGTAGTTTTAACGTTTTGTGGAGTACCATCCTCTCGAGAAATTACTTCTTTGGTAGTCACGGTAGTTATAGTCTGAGTAACTACATTTTCACCTTCTTTTATTATTTTTGTAACAGTGTCGGTTTCAGTTTTTATTTTTCCAACATTTTGCATTAGGTTTAAGAGATCGGAATCGCTATCAGTTTCAGATACTGATGATTTGGGTAGTCTAGGAACCTTTTCAGTTGATGTAGATATTTTCTGTGTAAGGATATCTTCTCCCACGTGTACAACTTTGGTAATAGTTTCTTCACTACCTTCAGACTTATCGTAAGTTACTTCACTTTGTAATCCTTCCCTTATTTTCACGTCTTGGAAACTACTTGGAGTTTTTGGTAGTGGGCTAACTGGCACAGTAGGTGGAGTAGATGCTCTATCTAGATCACGCACATAAAGTGATTCCAGACTCTCCGTTTTGATTCCTTGTTGCACGGGGTCATCGCTGAATGCTTTATGAATTGACTCAATAAGATTAATGGCACTATCTTTCTTATCAACACTTTCTATGTTGTCTGTAGATGTCGACCCATCTGTCGGAATAATACTATGAATATCCGAATCTGATGCTCCTGAATGTGGATTTTCTTCTTCATGAGAAATTACTTCAGTTTGCATCTTCTTTTGTTGATCGTCTTGACCCGTAATTTTCCTAGGTGATGAGCTTCTAAGCGTTAATGAGTCGTCATCACTCTCGTGATCTAATTTTTGACTGCTTAATGATTGAAGTGACTCAGGATAGCTAGACATAACCTCTGTGTAAGTTATAGTCTTCTTACCAGTTTTTTCAGTGCTTTCAAAGCTATATTTTTCTTCTAAACTCACTTCTTTTGATACATCTTCTGAACTACTTCCGTGAACCAATGACTGAATAAAGCTTCCCTTCTCAGTAATGCCACTGTCAATAGTAGAAATGGAAGTGGTAGTGTCATCCGTAAAATCATGTTCAGATATAATTTGGTTGACTTTGTCTTGCTTCGTAAATGATGCAATGACGTCGTCTTTGCAAGGTTTAACTAAAAATGAATTTTCTTTCTCTTGGTGCAGCAGTTCCTCTGTTTCACGGGCTAATTCCGTTAGGGATTTGATTTTTGATGAAGTTTTAGCAAGAACTTGAACATCTTTTCTTAAGTCTTCTATTTTCGTTTGTATGGCAGTATCACTTAAGAAGTCACTCTTGTGAGACAAAGGTGTATCTGTTTCAATACTAGAATCGTCACAAATTTTCGATTCGTTTTTATCAGCATCTTTTTTATTTTTCATTTCAACTTCCGACTTCGTTTCTTCGAAAATTAATTGTGATGGCATAATTTCATCAATTTCGCCTGGGAGTTTTTTGTCTACCCAAGTTTTTGCCTGAATACCTAAAGTGAGAGGTCTATCTATAATTCCTAATGAAGAAACATCATCTGATTTAGACGCAATTTTCAGTTCTTGTTTAACATCTGCAATTTTCTTTTCGATTGCTGCAACCTCTTTGACGAATTCGTGTTCTTCACTAGATGGACTCAACTGCTTTCCATTAGCTATCACAATCTTTTCTTGAATAACGCTAGTATTTTTTGCTTTCTGCTCTGAGATATCTTCTTTAATAATTTGTGCCTTGAAATCTTCTTTGACAAGTCTTGCTTCTTTGATATCCTCTTTGACATAACTAGGTGCCTTGAGGTCTATCTTGGCAGGACTAGGTGCTTTGAAATCTTCCTTGACAGCGCTGGATTCAACAACATTTCTAGCAACGCTTGGTTCTTCGTGTTTCTCGACAGGGCTAGACGCCTTGACAGGGATAGATGCTTTGACATCTTCTTTGTGAGGAATAGATTTCTCGACATGGCTTGGTTCGTTGATATCTTTGACTGGGCTAGATGCTTTGAGGTCTTCCTTAAAAGGGCTGGGTTCTTCAACATATTCTTTGACAGGGCTAGGTGTCTTATGGTCTTCATTGACAGGACTATGTTCTTTGACGTATTCCTTGAAAGTACTAGTTTCCTTTAGATCTTCCTTGACAGGGCTAGATGCCTTGAGGTTTTCATTGATAGGGCTGGATTTTTCGACGTATTCTTTGACAGGACTAGTTGGCTCAAGGTCTCCCTTTACAGGACTTGATTCTTCGACGTATTCTTTGACAGGACTAGGTGCTTTAAGGTCTTCTTTGATAAGACTAGGTGTCTTTAGGTCTTCCTTAACAGGACTATGTGTCATCTTGTCTTCCTTGACAAGGCTTGATTCCGTGAGAACTTCACTGTCGAGACTTTTTGCTTTCATATCTTCTTTTATAGGGCTTGGTGCGTTCATGTCTTCCCTTACAGATCCAAAAGCTTTATCTAGCTCTATCGAGCAAGATATCTTGTGGCTTTTGCTATCAGGGATGGTTTCTTTGATAATTTCGTAAACATTGCTTCCCTCTTGGTCACCATCCTTAACAGAGCTTAAATCTTTGATATCTTCTTTGACATTTTCCTTGACAGGGCCTGTATCTTTAAAAACTTCCTTCACATAGCTTGGTTCTTTAATAACTTCCTTTACAGGGCTTGGTTTTTTGATATCTTCTTTCACATGGCTAGGTACCTCGATCTTTTTCTTGAGAGTCAGATCTTTGACCTCTTTGAGAGGGCTTGGTGACTTGTGGTCATCTGTGACAGTGCTAGGTTTTCTGTCAATCAGACTTGGTGCCTCTGCAAGAATAAGATGGGCCTTTCTATCATCCTTGGCAAATAGGCTTGGTTGTTTGAGGCTTTCCATAAATGGAATAGGTTTCTCAAGCCTTTCTTTTACTTGAGTCTCTTGACTCACTTGTTTGCGGTCATCTTCGATAGAGCTAGATGCTTCGAAGTCTGTTTTAGCTAGGCTAGGATCCTCCAGAATAGGAATTGGTGTCGTTTGGTCATCCGTGTAAGGGCTTGATTTCTGTACTATATCTGAGTCATCTCTTTGTATGCAAGGTGACATCAAATTGCTGATAGGTAATTTTTCTAGTTTCTCAGGCAAAGACTTTATTGTTTGCTGTTCTAATGAAGTAAGGTCCTCTTCGAACTGAGATGCTGTTTTTAGTAAAGGACTAATCGGTTTTATTGGTAACGAGTCTGGCTTTTGTAATTGATCTGTGCCTGGCAAGACATTAAAAGTTTTATAATCTTGATAAAGTAAATTAGTTATTACACTGTCTTCACCCAAAGTTTTGCTATCAGATATTTTTAAAGTAATTGGTTCGTCAGTCATCAATTCCGGGCTTGCCATATCGTCGTCTGATTCGTTAATATTTGTCTCTAAGTTCAGTGTTTTATAAGTAGCTTTATACTCTTTTTTAAGGCTTACAGATTTAACTGCACCCTTGAGTTCTTCTTTGAGGTAACAAGCTTTTTTGATATCATCCTTGGCAGAACATAAATCTCTTTCAACAAAGCTTGGGTCTTTGTCAAGAACATGGCTTAAAGTTTGATCGACCTCCTTGACTGAACTTGTTTCACTGGCTGTCGGGCTCGATGCCTGATTAGGAATAAGACTGGCTTTTCTTTCGTCTTCCAGGACTGGACTTGGCTCTTTGTCGATCGGGCTAGGTGCCTTTTCGGATATAAGACTTGCTTTTCTGTCGTCCTCCTTGGCAGGGCTAGATTCTCTGTCGATAGGGCTAAGGGTCTTTTCAGGAATAAGACTGACTTTTCTTTCATCTTCCTCGCCCGGAGTTCGTGCTTTGTCACTCGGGCTAGGTGCTTTTTCGGATATCAGACTTGCTTTTCTGTTTAACTCCTTGGCAGGGCTAAGCACTTTGTCGATTGCGCTTGGTTCCTTGTCAATCGGGCTAGGTGCTTTTTCAGATATCAGGCTAGCTTTTCTATCATCTTCTTTGGCAGGACTAGGTTCTTTGTCGATTGCGCTTGGTGCCTTGTCAGGAATAAGACTGGTTTTTCTTTCGACTTCCTGGACTGGACTCGGTTCTTTGTCCATCGGGCTTGGTGCCTTTTCGGATATAAGACTTTCTTTTCTGTCATCCTCCTTGGCAGGGCTAGATTCTCTGTCGATGGGGCTTGGAGTCTTCATAAGAATAGGACTTGCTTTTCCTTCGTCTTCCTTGACTAAACTTGGTTCCTTGTCAATCAGGCTACGTGCCTTTTCGGATATCAGACTAGCTTTTCTATCATCCTCCTTGTTAGGGCTAGAATCTCTGTCTTTAGGGCTTGGTGCCTGTTCAGGAATAAAACTAGCTTTTCTTTCGTCTTCCGTTACTGGACTTGGTTCCTTGTCAATCGAGCTACCTGTCTTTTCGGATATCAGACTTGCTTTTCTTACATCCTTGATCGGACTGGGTTCTCTGTCGACTGGGCTTGGTGCCTTGTCAGATATAAGACTGGCTTTTCTTTCGTCTTCCTTGATTGGACTTGGTGCTTTGTCACCCGGGCTAGGTGCTTTTTCGGATATCAGACTAACTTTTCTATCATCCTCCTTCACAGGGCTAGGTACTATGTCAATTGTGCTTGGTACCTTGTCAGGAATAAGACTTGATTCTCTGTCGTCTTCCTGGACAGTACTTGGTTCTTTGTCACTTGGGCTCGATGCTTTTTCGGATATCTGACTAGCTTTACTATCATCCTCCTTGGCAGGGCTAGAATTTGTTTTGATTGCGCTTGCTGCCATGTCAGGAGTAAGACTAGCTTTTCTTTCGTATTCAGTTACTGGACTTGGTTCTTTGTCCATCGGGCTAGGTGTCTTTTCGGATATTACACTTGCTTTTTTGTCATCCTCCTTTGCAGGGCTAGGTTCTATGTCGACTGGGCTTGGTGACTTGTCAGGAATAAGACCGGCTTCTTGCCTTTCGTCTTCCTTGACTGGACTTGGTTCCTTGTCACATGGGCTGGATGCTTTTTCGGATATCAGACTAGCTTTTCTATCATCCCCCTTGGCAGGCCTAGGTTCTCTGTCGACTGGGCTTGGTGCCTTGTCAGGAATAAGACTGGATTCTCTGTCGTCTTCCTGGACAGGACTTGGTGCTTTGTCACCCGGGCTACCTGCCTTTTCGGATATCAGACTAGCTTTTCTGTTATCCTCCTTTGCAGGGCTAGGTTCTTTGTCGATCGGGATGGCTGCCTTATCAGGAATAAGACTGGCTTTTCTTTCATCTTCCTTGATTGGACTTGTTGCTTTGTCACCCGGGCTAGGTGCTTTTTCAGATATCAGTCTAACTTTTCTATCATCCTCCTTGACAGGGCTTGGTACTATGTCGATTGTGCTTGGTACCTTGTCAGGAATAAGACTGGATTCTCTATCGTCTTCCTGGACAGGACTTGGTTCTTTGTCACTTGGGCTAGATGCTTTTTCGGATATTTGACTAGCTTTTCTATCATCCTCCTTGACAGGGCTAGAATCTATTTTGATTGCGCTTGCTGCCATGTCAGGAGTAAGACTAACTTTTCTTTCGTATTCAGTTACTGGACTTGGTTCTTTGTCCATCGGGCTTGGTGACTTTTCGGATATTTTACTTGCTTTTCTGTCATCCTCCTTTGCAGGGCTAAGTTGTCTGTCGACTGGGCTTGGTGTCTTGTCAGGAATATGACCGGCTTCTTGCCTTTCGTCTTCCTTGACTGGACTTGGTTCCTTGTCACATGGGCTAGATGCTTTTTCGGATATCAGACTAGGTTTTCTATCATCCCCCTTGGCAGGGCTAGGTTCTCTGTCGACTAAGCTTGGTGCCTTGTCAGGAATAAAACCAGCTTGCCTTTCGTCTTCCTTGACTGGACTTGGTTCCTTGTCAATCGGGCTACCTGCCTTTTCGGATATCAGACTAGCTTTTCTATCATCCCCCTTGGCAGGTCTAGGTTCTATAACGACTGGGCTTGGTGCCTTGTCAGGAATAACACTGGATTCTCTGTCGTCTTCCTGGACAGGACTTGGTGCTTTGTCACCCGGGCTACCTGCCTTTTCGGATATCAGACTAGCTTTTCTGTTATCCTCCTTTGCAGGGCTAGGTTCTTTGTCGATCGGGATGGCTGCCTTGTCAGGAATAAGACTGGCTTTTCTTTCATCTTCCTTGATTGGACTTGTTGCTTTGTCACCCGGGCTAGGTGCTTTTTCAGATGTCAGTCTAACTTTTCTATCATCCTCCTTGACAGGGCTTGGTACTATGTCGATTGTGCTTGGTACCTTGTCAGGAATAAGACTGGATTCTCTATCGTCTTCCTGGACAGGACTTGGTTCTTTGTCACTTGGGCTAGATGCTTTTTCGGATATTTGACTAGCTTTTCTATCATCCTCCTTGACAGGGCTAGAATCTATTTTGATTGCGCTTGCTGCCATGTCAGGAGTAAGACAAGCTTTTCTTTCGTATTCAGTCACTGGACTTGGTTCTTTGTCAATCGGGCTAGGTGCCTTTTCAGATATTTCACTTGATTTTCTGTCATCCTCCTTTGCAGGACTAAGTTGTCTGTTGACTGGGCTTGGTGCCTTGTCAGGAATAAGACCGGCTTCTTGCCTTTCGTCTTCCTTGACTGGACTTGGTTCCTTGTCAATCGGGCTACCTGCCTTTTCGGATATCAGACTAGCTTTTCTGTTATCCTCCTTTGCAGGGCTAGGTTCCTTGTCGTTTGGGATGGCTGCCTTGTCAGGAATAAGACTGGCTTTTCTGTCGTCTTCCTTAATTGGACTTGGAGCTTTGTCACCCGGGCTAGGTGCTTTTTTAGATACAAGACTAGCTTTTCTATCATCCTCCTTGGCAGGACTAGGCTCTCTGTCGATTGGGCTTGCTGCCATGTCAGCAATAAGACTAGCTTTTCTATTATCCTCCTTGGCAGGACTAGGTTCTCTGTCGATTGCGCTTGCTGCCATGTCAGGAGTAAGACCAGCTTTTCTTTCGTATTCAGTTTTTGGACTTGGTTCTTTATCCATCGGGCTTGGTGCCTTTTCGGACATTACACTTGCTTTTCTGTCATCCTCCTTTGCAGGGCTAAGTTGTCTGTCGACTGGGCTTGGTGCCTTGTCAGGAATAAAACCGGCTTGCCTTTCGTCTTCCTTGACTGGACTTGGTTCCTTGTCAATCGGGCTACCTGCCTTTTCGGATATCAGACTAGCTTTTCTGTTATCCTCCTTTGCAGGGCTAGGTTCTTCGTCGATCGGGATGGCTGCCTTGTCAGGAATAAGACTGGCTTTTATTTCATCTTCCTTGATTGGACTTGGTGCTTTTTCACCCGGGCTAGGTGCTTTTTCAGATATCAGACTAGCTTTTCTATCATCCTCCTTGGCAGGGCTAGGTACTATGTCGATTGTGCTTGGCACCTTGTCAGGAATAAGACTGGATTCTCTGTCGTCTTCCTGGACAGGACTTGGTTCTTTGTCACATGGGCTAGATGCTTTTTCGGATATCAGACTAGCTTTTCTATCATCCCCCTTGGCAGGGCTAGGTTCTATGTCAACTGGGCTTGGTGCCTTGTCAGGAATAAGACTGGCTTTTCTGTCGTCTTCCTTAATTAAACTTGGTGCTTTGTCAACCGGGCTAGGTGCTATTTCAGATATCAGACTAGCTTTTCTATCTTCTTCCTTGGCAGGACTAGGTTCTCTGTCGATTGGGCTTGCTGCCATGTCAGGAAAAAGACTAGCTTTTCTATCTTCCTCCATGGCAGGACTAGGTTCTCTGTCGATTGGGCTTGCTGCCATGTCAGTAATATGACAAGCTTTTCTTTCGTCTTCCTGGACAGGACTTGGTTCTTTGTCCATCGGGCTAGGTGCCTTTTCGGATATTACACTTGCTTTTTTGTCATCGTCCTTTGAAGGGCTAGGTATTTTGTCGATTGTGCTTGGTACCTTGGCAGGAATAAGACTGGATTCTCTGTCGTCTTCCTGGACAGGACTTGGTTCTTTGTCACATGGGCTAGATGCTTTTTCGGATATCAGACTAGCTTTTCTATTATCCCCCTTGGCAGGGCTAGGTTCTATGTCGACTGGGCTTGGTGCCTTTTCAGGAATAAGACTGGATTCTCTGTCGTCTTCCTTAATTGGACTTGGTGCTTTGTCACCCGGGCTACCTGCCTTTTCGGATATCAGACTAGCTTTTCTGTTATCCTCCTTTTCAGGGCTAGGTTCTTCGTCGATCGGGATGGCTGCTTTGTCAGGAATAAGACTGGCTTTTATTTCGTCTTCCTTTAATGGACTTGGTGCTTTTTCACCCGGGCTAGGTGCTTTTTGAGATATCAGACTAGCTTTTCTATCATCCTCCTTGGCAGGGCTAGGTACTATGTCGATTGTGCTTGGTACCTTGTCAGGAATAAGACTGGATTCTCTATCGTCTTCCTGGACAGGACTTGGTTCTTTGTCACATGGGCTAGATGCTTTTTCGGATATCAGACTAGCTTTTCTATCATCCCCCTTGGCAAGGCTAGGTTCTATGTCGACTGGGCTTGGTGCCTTGTCAGGAATAAGACTGGCTTTTCTGTCGTCTTCCTTAATTGAACTTGGTGCTTTGTCAACCGGGCTAGGTGCCTTTTCAGATAACAGACTAGCTTTTCTATCATCCTCCTTGGCAGGACTAGGTTCTCTGTCGATTGGGCTTGCTGCCATGTCAGGAATATGACAAGCTTTTCTTTCGTCTTCCTGGACAGGACTTGGTTCTTTGTCCATCGGGCTAGGTGCCTTTTCGGATATTACACTTGCTTTTTTGTCATCGTCCTTTGAAGGGCTAGGTACTTTGTCGATTGTGCTTGGTACCTTGGCAGGAATAAGACTGGATTCTCTGTCGTCTTCCTGGACAGGACTTGGTTCTTTGTCACATGGGCTAGATGCTTTTTCGGATATCTGACTCGCTTTACTATCATCCTCCTTGACAGGGCAAAAATCTGTTTTGATTGCGCTTGCTGCCATGTCAGGAGTAAGACTAGCTTTTCTTTCGTATTCAGTCACTGGACTTGGTTCTTTGTCAATCGGGCTAGGTGCCTTTTCGGAAATTACACTTGCTTTTCTGTCATCCTCCTTTGCAGGGCTAAGTTGTCTGTTGACTGGGCTTGGTGCCTTGTCAGGAATAAGACCGGCTTGCATTTCGTCTTCCTTGACTGGACTTGGTTCCATGTCAATCGGGCTACCTGCCTTTTCGGATATTAGACTAGCTTTTCTGTTATCCTCCTTTGCAGGGCTAGGTTCCTTGGCGTTCGGGATGGCTGCCTTGTCAGGAATAAGACTGGCTTTTCTGTCGTCTTCCTTAATTGGACTTGGTGCTTTGTCACCCGGGCTAGGTGCTTTTTTATATATCAGACTAGCTTTTCTATCATCCTCCTTGGCAGGACTAGGCTCTCTGTCGATTTGGCTTGCTGCCATGTCAGGAATAAGACAAGCTTTTCTATCATCCTCCTTGGCAAAACTAGGTTCTCTGTCAATTGGGCTTGCTGCCATGTCAGGAATAAGACTAGCTTTTCTTTCGTCTTCCGTTACTGGACTTGGTTCTTTGTCCATCGGGCTAGGTGCCTTTTCGGATATTACATTTGCTATTCTGTCTTCGTCCTTGAAAGGGCTAGGTTCTCTGTCGACTGGGCTTGGTGCCTTGTCAGTAATGAGACTGGCTTTTCTTTCGTTTTCCTTGATTGGACTTGGTGCTTTGTCACCCGGGCTAGGTGCTATTTCAGATATCAGACTAGCTTTTCCACCATCCTCCTTGGCAGGGCTAGGTGCTGTGTCGATTGTGCTTGGTACCTTGTCAGGATTAAGACTGGATTCTCTGTCGTCTTCCTGGACAGGACTTGGTTCTTTATCACATGGACTAGATGCTTTTTCGGATATCAGACTAGCTTTTCTATCATCTCCCTTGGCAGGGCTAGGTTTTATGTCGATTGGGCTTGGTGCCTTGTCAGGAATAAGACTAGCTTTTTTGTCGTCTTCCTTTATTGGTCTGGGTTCTCTGTCGATTGGGCTTGCTGGCATTTCAGGAATAAGACTGGCTTTTCTTTCGTCTTCCGTTACTGGACTTGGTTCATTTTCCATCGGGCTAGGTGCCTTTTTGGATATTACACTTGCTTTTTTGTCATCGTCCTTTGAAGGGCTAGGTTCTCTGTCGACTGGGCTTTGTGCCTTGTCAGAAATAAGACTGGCTTTTCTTTTGTCTTCCTTGATTGGACTTGCTGCTTTGTCACCCGGGCTAGGTGCTTTTTCAGATATCAGACTAGCTTTTTTATCATCCTCCTTGGCAGGGCTAGTTACTATGTCGATTGTGCTTGGGACCTTGTCAGGAATAAGACTAGATTCTCTGTCGTCTTCCTGGACAGGACTTGGTTTTATGTCACATGGGCTAGATGCTTTTTCGGATATCAGACTAGCTTTTCTATCATCGCTCTTGGCAGGGCTAGGTTCTATGTCGACTGGGCTTGGTGCCTTGTTAGGAATAAGACTAGCTTTTCTGTCGTCTTCCTTAATTGGACTTGATGCATTGTCACCCGGGCTAGGTGCTTTTTCAGATATCAGACTAGCTTTTCCATCATCCTCCTTTGCAGGACTAGGTTCTCTGTCGATTGGGCTTGCTTTCATGTCAGGAATAAGACTAGCTTTTCTTTCATCATCCGTTACTGGACTTGGTTCTTTGTCCATCGGGCTAGGTGCCTTTTCGAATATTACACTTGCTTTTCTGTTGTCGTCCTTTGAAGGGCTAGGCTCTCTGTCGACTGGGCTTGGTGCCTTATCAGAAATAAGACTGGCTTTTCTTTCGTCTTCCTTTATTGGACTTGGTGCTTTGTCACCCGGGCTAGGTGCTTTTTCAGATATCAGACTAGCTTTCCCATCAACCTCCTTGGCAGGACTAGGTTCCCTGTCGATTGGGCTTGCTGCCATGTCAGGAATAAAACCGGCTTGCCTTTCGTCTTCCTTGACTGGACTTGGTTCCTTGTCCATCGGGCTATCTAACTTTTCGGATATCAGACTAGCTTTTCTATCATCCTCCTTGGCAGGGATAGGTTCTCTATCGACTGGGCTTGGTCCCTTGTCAGGAATAAGACTTGCTTTTCTTTCGTCTTCCTTTATTGGACTTGTTGCTTTGTCACCCGGGCTAGGTGCTTTTTCAGATATAATACTAGCTTTTCTATCATCCTCCTTGGCAGGGCGAGGTAATATGTCGATTGTGCTTGGTACCTTGTCAGGAATAAGACTGAATTCTCTGTCGTCTTCCTGGACAGGACTTGGTTCTTTGTCACTTGGGCTAGATGCTTTTTCGGATATCTGACTAGCTTTACTATCATTCTCCTTGGCAGGGCTAGAATCTGTTTTGATTGCGCTTGCTGCCATGTCAGGAGTAAGACTAGCTTTTCTTTCGTATTCAGTCACTGGACTTGGTTCTTTGTCAATCGGGCTAGGTGCCTTTTCAGATATAACACTTGCTTTTATGTCATCCTCCTTTGCAGGGCTAAGTTGTCTGTCGACTGGGCTTGGTGCCTTGTCAGGAATAAGACCGGCTTGCCTTTCGTCTTTCTTTATTGGACTTGGTTCCTTGTCACCCGGGCTAGGTGCTTTTTCAGATATCAGACTAGCTTTTCTGTTCTCCTTGTTTGCAAGGCTAAGTTCTTTTTCGATCGGGATGGCTGCCTTGTCAGGAATAAGACTGGCTTTTATTTTGTCTTCCTTGATTGGACTTGGTGCTTTGTCAACGGGGCTAGGTGCTGTTTCAGATATCAGACTAGCTTTTCTATCATCCTCCTTGGCAGGACTAGGTTCTCTATCGATTTGGCTTGCTGCTATGTCAGGAATAAGACTAGCATTTCTTTCGTCTTCCGTTACTGGACTTGGTTCTTTGTCCATCGGGCTAGGTGCCTTTTCGGATATAACACTTGCTTTTCTGTCACCGTCCTTTGCAGGGCTAGGTTCTCTTTCGACTGGGCTTGATGCCTTGTCAGGAAAACTACTGGCTTTTCTTTCGTCTTCCTTGATTGGACTTGGTGCTTTGTCACCCGGGCTAGGTGCTTTTTCAGATATCAGACTAGCTTTTCTATCATTCTCCTTGGCAGGGCTAGGCACTATGTTGATTGTGCTTGGTACCTTGTCAGGAATAAGACTAGATTCTCTGTCGTCTTCCTGGACAGGACTTGGCGCTTTGTCACCCAGGCTAGGTGCTTTTTCAGATATCAGACTAGCTTTTCTGTCATCCTCCTTGGCAGGACTAGGTTCTCTGTCGATTGGGCTTGCTGCCATGTCAGGAATAAAACCGGCATGCATTTCGTCTTCCTTGACTGGACTTGGTTCCTTGTCCATCGGGCTATCTGCCTTTTCGGATATCAGACTAGCTTTTCTATCATCCTCCTTGGCAGGGCTAGGTTCTCTGTCGACTGGGCTTGGTCCCTTGTCAGGAATAAGACTGGCTTTTCTTACGTCTTCCTTTATTGGACTTGTTGCTTTGTCACCCGGGCTAGGTGCTTTTTCAGATATCAGACTAGCTTTTCTGTTCTCCTCGTTTGCAAGGCTAAGTTCTTTTTCGATCGGGATGGATGCCTTGTCAGGAATAAGACTGGCTTTTATTTCGTCTTCCTTGATTGGACTTGGTGCTTTGTCAACCGGGCTAGGTGCTGTTTCAGATATCAGACTAGCTTTTCTATCATCCTCCTTGGCAGGACTAGGTTCACTGTCGATTTGGCTTGCTACTATGTCAGGAATAAGACTAGCATTTCTTTCGTCTTCCGTTACTGGACTTGGTTCTTTGTCCATCGGGCTAGGTGCCTTTTCGGATATAACACTTGCTTTTCTGTCACAGTCCTTTGCAGGGCTAGGTTCTCTTTCGACTGGGCTTGATGCCTTGTCAGGAAAACTACTGGCTTTTCTTTCGTGTTCCATGATTGGACTTGGTGCTTTGTCACCCGGGCTAGGTGCTGTTTCAGATATCAGACTAGCTTTTCTATCATCCTCCTTGGCAGGACTAGGTTCTCCGTCGATTTGGCTTGCTGCCATGTCAGGAATAAGACTAGCTTTTCTTTCGTCGTCCGTTACTGGACTTGGTTCTTTGTCCATCGGGCTAGGTGCCTTTTCGAATATTACACTTGCTTTTCTGTCGTCGTCCTTTGAAGGGCTAGGCTCTCTGTCGACTGGGCTTGGTGCCTTGTCAGAAATAAGACTGGCTTTTCTTTTGTCTTCCTTGATTGGACTTGGTGCTTTGTCACCCGGGCTAGGTGCTTTTTCAGATATCAGACTAGCTTTTCTATCATCCTCCTTGGCAGGGCTAGAATCTGTTTTGATTGCGCTTGCTGCCATGTCAGGAATAAGACTGGTTTTGATTTCGTCTTCGTTGATTGGACTTGGCGCTTTGTCACCCGGGCTAGGTGCTTTTTCAGATATCAGACTAGCTTTTCTGTCATCCTCCTTGGCAGGACTAGTAGGTTCTCTGTCGATTGGGCTTGCTGCCATGTCACGAATAAGACTAGCTTTTCTATCATCCTCCTTGGCAGGACTAGGTTCTCTGTCGATTGGGCTTGCTGCCATGTCAGGAATAAGACTAGCATTTCTTTCGTCTTCCGTTACTGGACTTGGTTCTTTGTCCATCGGGCTAGGTGCCTTTTCGGATATAACACTTGCTTTTCTGCCACCGTCCTTTGCAGGGCTAGGTTCTCTTTCGACTGGGCTTGATACCTTGTCAGGAAAACTACTGGCTTTTCTTTCGTGTTCCATGATTGGACCTGGTGCTTTGTCACCCGGGCTAGGTGCTGTTTCAGATATCAGACTAGCTTTTCTATCATCCTCCTTGGCAGGACTAGGTTCTCCGTCGATTTGGCTTGCTGCCATGTCAGGAATAAGACTAACTTTTCTTTCGTCTTCCGTTACTGGACTTGGTTCTTTGTCCATCGGGCTAGGTGCCTTTTCGAATATTACACTTGCTTTTCTGTCGTCGTCCTTTGAAGGGCTAGGCTCTCTGTCGACTGGGCTTGGTGCCTTGTCAGAAATAAGACTGGCTTTTCTTTTGTCTTCCTTGATTGGACTCGGTGCTTTGTCACCCGGGCTAGGTGCTTTTTCAGATATCAGACTAGCTTTTCTATCATCCTCCTTGGCAGGGCTAGGCACTATGTTGATTGTGCTTGGTACCTTGTCAGGAATAAGACTAGATTCTCTGTCGTCTTCCTGGACAGGACTTGGTTCTTTGTCACATGGGCTAGATGCTTTTTCGGATATCAGACTAGCTTTTCTATCATCGCCCTTGGCAGGGCTAGGTTCTATGTTGACTGGGCTTGGTGCCTTGTCAGGAATAAGACTGGCTTTTATTTCGTCTTCCTTAATTGGACTTGGTGCTTTGTCACCCGGGCTAGGTGCTTTTTCAGATATCAGACTAGCTTTCCCATCATCCTCCTTGGCAGGGCTAGGTTCTCTGTCGACTGGGCTTGGTCCCTTGTCAGGAATAAGACTGGCTTTTCTTTCGTCTTCCTTTATTGGACTTGTTGCTTTGTCACCCGGGCTAGGTGCTTTTTCATATATCAGACTAGCTTTTCTGTTCTCCTCGTTTGCAAGGCTAAGTTCTTTTTCGATCGGGATGGCTGCCTTGTCAGGAATAAGACTGGCTTTTATTTCGTCTTCCTTGATTGGACTTGGTGCTTTGTCAACCGGGCTAGGTGCTGTTTCAGATATCAGACTAGCTTTTCTATCATCCTCCTTGGCAGGACTAGGTTCACTGTCGATTTGGCTTGCTACTATGTCAGGAATAAGACTAGCATTTCTTTCGTCTTCCGTTACTGGACTTGGTTCTTTGTCCATCGGGCTAGGTGGCTTTTCGGATATAACACTTGCTTTTCTGTCACCGTCCTTTGCAGGGCTAGGTTCTCTTTCGACTGGGCTTGATGCCTTGTCAGGAAAACTACTGGCTTTTCTTTTGTGTTCCATGATTGGACTTGGTGCTTTGTCACCCGGGCTAGGTGCTGTTTCAGATAGCAGACTAGCTTTTCTATCATCCTCCTTGGCAGGACTAGGTTCTCCGTCGATTTGGCTTGCTGCCATGTCAGGAATAAGACTAGCTTTTCTTTCGTCTTCCGTTACTGGACTTGGTTTTTTGTCCATCGGGCTAGGTGCCTTTTCGGATATAGCACTTGCTTTTCTGTCACCGTCCTTTGCAGGGCTAGGTTCTCTTTCAACTGGGCTTGATGCCTTGTCAGGAAAACTACTGGCTTTTCTTTCGTGTTCCATGATTGGACTTGGTGCTTTGTCACCCGGGCTAGGTGCTTTTTCAGATATCAGTCTAGCTTTTCTATCATCCTCGTTGGCAGGGCTAGAATCTGTTTTGATTGCGCTTGCTGCCATGTCAGGAATAAGACTGGTTTTGATTTCGTCTTCGTTGATTGGACTTGGCGCTTTGTCACCCGGGCTAGGTGCTTTTTCAGATATCAGACAAGCTTTTCTGTCATCCTCCTTGGCAGGACTAGGTTCTCTGTCGATTGGGCTTGCTGCCATGTCACGAATAAGACTAGCTTTTCTATCATCCTCCTTGGCAGGACTAGGTTCTCTGTCGATTGGGCTTGCTGCCATGTCAGGAATAAGACTAGCATTTCTTTCGTCTTCCGTTACTGGACTTGGTTCTTTGTCCATCGGGCTAGGTGCCTTTTCGGATATAACACTTGCTTTTCTGCCACCGTCCTTTGCAGGGCTAGGTTCTCTTTCGACTGGGCTTGATACCTTGTCAGGAAAACTACTGGCTTTTCTTTCGTGTTCCATGATTGGACCTGGTGCTTTGTCACCCGGGCTAGGTGCTGTTTCAGATATCAGACTAGCTTTTCTATCATCCTCCTTGGCAGGACTGGGTTCTCCGTCGATTTGGCTTGCTGCCATGTCAGGAATAAGACTAGCTTTTCTTTCGTCTTCCGTTACTGGACTTGGTTCTTTGTCCATCGGGCTAGGTGCCTTTTCGAATATTACACTTGCTTTTCTGTCGTCGTCCTTTGAAGGGCTAGGCTCTCTGTCGACTGGGCTTGGTGCCTTGTCAGAAATAAGACTGGCTTTTCTTTTGTCTTCCTTGATTGGACTTGGTGCTTTGTCACCCGGGCTAGGTGCTTTTTCAGATATCAGACTAGCTTTTCTATCATCCTCCTTGGCAGGGCTAGGCACTATGTTGATTGTGCTTGGTACCTTGTCAGGAATAAGACTAGATTCTCTGTCGTCTTCCTGGACAGGATTTGGTTCTTTGTCACATGGGCTAGATGCTTTTTCGGATATCAGACAAGCTTTTCTATCATCGCCCTTGGCAGGGCTAGGTTCTATGTTGACTGGGCTTGGTGCCTTGTCAGGAATAAGACTGGCTTTTATTTCGTCTTCCTTAATTGGACTTGGTGCTTTGTCACCCGGGCTAGGTGCTTTTTCAGATATCAGACTAGCTTTCCCATCATCCTCCTTGGCAGGACTAGGTTCTCTGTCGATTGGGCTTGCTGCCATGTCAGGAATAAAACCGGCTTGCGTTTCGTCTTCCTTGACTGGACTTGGTTCCTTGTCCATCGGGCTATCTGCCTTTTCGGATATCAGACTAGCTTTTCTATCATCCTCCTTGGCAGGGCTAGGTTCTCTGTCGACTGGGCTTGGTCCCTTGTCAGGAATAAGACTGGCTTTTCTTTCGTCTTCCTTTATTGGACTTGTTACTTTGTCACCCGGGCTATGTGCTTTTTCAGATATCAGACTAGCTTTTCTGTTCTCCTCGTTTGCAAGGCTAAGTTCTTTTTCGATCGGGATGGCTGCCTTGTCAGGAATAAGACTGGCTTTTATTTCGTCTTCCTTGATTGGACTTGGTGCTTTGTCAACCGGGCTAGGTGCTGTTTCAGATATCAGACTAGCTTTTTTATCATCCTCCTTGGCAGGACTAGGTTTACTGTCGATTTGGCTTGCTACTATGTCAGGAATAAGACTAGCATTTCTTTCGTCTTCCGTTACTGGACTTGGTTCTTTGTCCATCGGGCTAGGTGCCTTTTCGGATATAACACTTGCTTTTCTGTCACCGTCCTTTGCAGGGCTAGGTTCTCTTTCGACTGGGCTTGATGCCTTGTCAGGAAAACTACTGGCTTTTCTTTCGTGTTCCATGATTGGACTTGGTGCTTTGTCACCCGGGCTAGGTGCTGTTTCAGATATCAGACTAGCTTTTCTATCATCCTCCTTGGCAGGACTAGGTTCACTGTCGATTTGGCTTGCTACTATGTCAGGAATAAGACTAGCATTTCTTTCGTCTTCCGTTACTGGACTTGGTTCTTTGTCCATCGGGCTAGGTGCCTTTTCGGATATAACACTTGCTTTTCTGTCACCGTCCTTTGCAGGGCTAGGTTCTCTTTCGACTGGGCTTGATGCCTTGTCAGGAAAACTACTGGCTTTTCTTTCGTGTTCCATGATTGGACTTGGTGCTTTGTCACCCGGGCTAGGTGCTGTTTCAGATATCAGACTAGCTTTTCTATCATCCTCCTTGGCAGGACTAGGTTCTCCGTCGATTTGGCTTGCTGCCATGTCAGGAATAAGACTAGCTTTTCTTTCGTCTTCCGTTACTGGACTTGGTTCTTTGTCCATCGGGCTAGATGCCTTTTCGGATATAACACTTGCTTTTCTGTCATCCTCCTTGGCAGGACTAGGTTCTCTGTCGATTGGGCTTGCTGCCATGTCACGAATAAGACTAGCATTTCTTTCGTCTTCCGTTACTGGACTTGGTTCTTTGTCCATCGGGCTAGGTGCCTTTTCGGATATAACACTTGCTTTTCTGTCACCGTCCTTTGCAGGGCTAGGTTCTCTTTCGACTGGGCTTGATGCCTTGTCAGGAAAACTACTGGCTTTTCTTTCGTGTTCCATGATTGGACTTGGTGCTTTGTCACCCGGGCTAGGTGCTTTTTCAGATATCAGACCAGCTTTTCTATCATCCTCCTTGGCAGGGCTAGGTACTATGTCGATTGTGCTTAGTACCTTGTCAGGAATAAGACTGGATTCTCTGTCGTCTTCTTGGACAGGACTTGGTTCTTTTTCACATGGGCTAGATGCTTTTTCGGATATCAGACTAGCTTTTCTATCATCCCCCTTGGCAGGGCTAGGTTCTCTGTTGACTGGGCTTGGTGCCTTGTCAGGAATAAGACTGGCTTTTCTGTAGTCTTCCTGAATTGGACTTGGTGCTTTGTCACCCGGGCTAGGTGCCTTTTCGGATATTACACTTGCTTTTCTGTTGTCGTCCTTTGAAGGTCTAGGTTCTCTGTCGACTAGGCTTGGTGCCTTGTCAGAAATAAGACTGGCTTTTCTTTCGTCTTCCTTGATTGGACTTGGTGCTTTGTCACCCGGGCTAGGTGCCTTTTCAGATATCAGACTAGCTTTTCTATCATCCTCCTTGGCAGGGCTAGGTACTATGTCGATTGTGCTTGGTACCTTGTCAGGAAGAAGACTGGATTCTCTGTCGTCTTCCTGGACAGGACTTGGTTCTCTGTCACTTGGGCTAGATGCTTTTTCGGATATCTGACTACTTTTACTATCATCCTCCTTGGCAGGACTAGAGTCTGTTTTGATTGCGCTTGCTGCCATGTCAGGAGTAAGACTAGCTTTTCTTTCGTTTTCATTTACTGGACTTGGTTCTTTGTCCATCGGGCTAGGTGCCTTTTCGGATATAACACTTGCTTTTCTGTCACCTTCCTTTGCAGGGCTAGGTTCTCTTTCGACTGGGCTTGATGCCTTGTCAGGAACAAGACTTGCTTTTATTTCGTCTTCCTTGATTGGACTTGGTGCTTTGTCACCCGGGCTAGGTGCTGTTTCAGATATCAGACTAGCTTTTCTATCATCTTTCTTGGCAGGGCTAGGTTCTCTGTCTATAGGGCTTGGTGCCTCGTCAGGAATAAGACCGGCTTGCCTTTCGTCTTCCTTGACTGGACTTGGTTCCTTGTCAATCGGGCTACCTGCCTTTTCGGATATCAGACTAGCTTTTCTGTTCTCCTCCTTTGCAGGGCTAGGTTCTATTTCGATCGGGATGGCTGCCTTGTCAGGAATAAGACTGGCTTTTATTTCGTCTTCCTTGATTGGACTTGGTGCTTTGTCACCCGGGCTAGGTTCTGTTTCAGATATCAGACTAGCTTTTCCATCATCCTCCTTGGCAGGACTAGGTTCTCTGTCGATTGGGCTTGCTGCCATGTCAGGAATAAGACTAGTTTTTTTTTCGTCTTCCGTTACTGGACTTGGTTCTTTGTCCATCGGGCTAGGTGCTTTTTCGGATATAACACTTGCTTTTCTGTCACTGTCCTTTGCAGGGCTAGGTTCTCTTTCGACTGGGCTTGATGCCTTGTCAGGAAAAATACTGGCTTTTCTTTCGTGTTCCATGATTGGACTTGGTGCTTTGACACTCGGGCTATGTTCTTTTTCGGATATCCGATCAGCTTTTCCTTCATCCTCCTTGGCAGAGCTTGGTTCTCTGTCGATAGGGCTTGGGGCCTTGTCAGGAATAGGACTGGCTTTTTCTTCGTCTTTTTGTACTGGACTTGGTTGTTTGTCCATTGGGATAGGTGCCTTTTCAGTTATAAGACTTGCTTTTCTATCATCCTCCTTGGCAGGGCTAGGTACTCTGTCGATTGGGCTTGGTGCCTTGTCAGGAATAAGACTGGCTATTGTTTCATCTTTCTTGACCGAACTTTGAGGTTTGTCACTAGGACCAGGTGCTTTTTTGGATATAAAACTAGCTTTCTTTCCATCCATTTTGGTAGAACCAGACACTCTGTCGATGGGGCTTGGAGTCTCTTCAGGAATTAGACTGACATTTTTCTGGTCTTCGTAGACTGGACTTGGCTCTTTGTCTATCGGGCTAGGTGCCTTTTCGTATAAAAGGAGGCTTGCGTGTGTATCGGCAAGTTTTTGTTCTTTGTCGATTGTGTGTGATTTATCGTCCTCCTTGACAGGAGTTTGTTTTGTGTCCGATATGAGACTTTCATTTCTCTCACATTCTTTACCTTGAATTGAATCTGTGTCAATCTTTGGGCTCTTGTCCTTCTCAGATATGATAGTGGCTGTTTTTTCGTCTTCGTCTATTATTGTGCTTGCTTCTTGTTCGACAGTCCATGGTATGGGCTTGAGAGATAATTTCTCAGATATAAATTTTAGTTCACTTTCTTTATCATCGAAAGCATTTACCTGTTGGTCGGTTTTTGTGACAGGACTTGGTGTTGTTTTCGTTTCTAGATCGGTTTTTATGACAGTTATGATCGATGAAGACAGTTGCTCGTTTGTTGTTTGGTTTTCGGATATATTCAACAATCCATCAAACAGCGAGACAAGTTTATGCTTGATAATAGTTAATGTGCCGTCCGGATAGATGTCTTCCTGAATATTACATGTTTCGTTCACTGTTTTGGTTGATTTGTTAAGTATATAGTAGCTTAAACTGGTTATAATTGTTATTCGCCGTTTGACTTTTGTCTCATTTATTGTCACTTCTTCTGAACTATCAGCCTTTACTATGTTGGGTTCTCCAAAGTTTCTGTAGCCTCTATCATGAAGGCTCTGTTCGATAGTATGGTTTTCATCTAAAGCATCCGAAATTATTATTGTTTGGAAAGCTTTGTCGTGATATTCATTATATTGATAAGTATCAGTGACAGTTTTGTAAGATATTGTTTTATATTTCATGGATTTCTCCTTGTTTGTGAACACTGCTTTTGCTGTGGTTTTGTAATATATCCTTTCAAATGGCATCAAGTCTTGAGTTATTACTTCTTTTCCTGCTGTCTCAGTGAATTGTGGTTTACCCAGAGGAAAAAAGCCATCAAATGATGGGCCGATTCCTAAAATTTGGTTGCTGATAAATTTACTATTGAAATTAAATTGAGTTACATTTGAAATACGAGAGAGTATTGTTTGAATTTCAGGACCATCTACTTTGAGAGGTTGGAGAAATTCACCCTCAAAATCTTTTGGAATGAGACTCGATTTTTTGTCACCCTCTCTTACAGGACTTGCATCTCCCTCGATCTGACTCAACACCTTGTCGGAACAAATACTTTCTTTCCTGTCAAAATCATTTGCTGGACTTAGATCTTTTTCTATCACGCTTGATGTCATGTCGATGGAGCCTGCAATCCTTACAGAAACAAGACTAGCTTCTCTGACAATTTCTTCGGCTGGACTTGGGGTTTTGTCTACTGGGCTTATTGTTTCGATAGAACTAAGACTCGCCTTTATGTCATCTACTTTGGTACAGCTTTGTTCCTTCTCAATGGGACTTAGCACTTTATCAGAAACGAGACTAGCCTTTCTGTCTTCTTCCTTGGCAAGACTTGGTTCTTTGTCGATCAGGCTTGACACTTTTTCGCAGGCAAGACTCACTTTCCTATCGTTTTCTTTTACTAGATTTTGTTCTTCAACGATCGGACGTGGTGCTTTGTCAGAAACAAGACTTGCCTTTATGGCATCCTCATTAACAGGACTTGGCTCATCCTTTCTCTCTTTATCAACACTTTCTTTTCTGTCATCTTCTTGGCTAGGACTTGGTGCTTTGTCTTTTAAGCCTGATGCTACGTCAGAAATAAGACTTTTTTTTCTTTCTTTGACAGGACTTCGCTCTCTGTCGATTGGTGCCTTTTGACTAATTGGGCAAGTACTCAATTTCGTATCAGCTTCAGAAAGTTCTTTATCAATCGATGTAGGTTTATTTCCATCTGCAGTTTGTTCAAGCTCTTGAATAGAACTTTGATTTTTTTCATCATCGACTTCGGGGCTGTAGTCATCCTGCATAAGGCGTGTTTGTTTATCATCTAGAATAAATGTCTTCAAAATAGTATCCTTTGTTGTACTTGCTCCTTCGCCAACTGGCGTTATTGCTTTCGACAAATGGGATTCAATTTCTTTGACTGAAATTTGTTTTTCGACAGATGTTTGTTCAATCTCAATAATGCAAGGAGGTTTTTCATCTACAGTGATAGGACTAGTAGTTTTATCGTCGTCGTCTTCTGGACTCAATTCCTTTTCAACTGGAATTCGGTCCTGCGAATCTAATTCAATCGTATCCGATTCAGTATTATATCTCATGGAGCTTATAGACTTCTCAGTCGGACTCAATATTTTCTTCTGCTTTGAATCGTCCATACGCATATCGTTTTCTCTCTCTTTCTCGTCCATCGATTCAGCAGAATGAATTATCTCTTGCTTCGTAGAAACCGCTTTTTCTTTTTCATTCTCCGGACAAATTGGCTGTTTTTCGAATTCTTTGTTTGGGCTTATTTCCTTAGTTGATTTTTTACCGAAGAACTTACCACTAAAGAAATCTTTTGTTGCACTTACCTTCTCATCAAATTTTGTCATGAATTTATCGATTTTGTCCTTTTTTCCAGCCTTGAACGTTTCGATTTCACCATCAACACTATCAATTTCCTTAGTTAACTGTAAATCTCTTTCATGAATATCACTTTCTAAGCTTACTTGCTTTGCATCAAGTTTGTCAGAAACGATATCCGTTTTTGTCTTGTCAATATCTAATATCTCAAATTCATCAGCATCTTCTTTTTCAGATATAAGACGCTTTTTGTCTTCTTTTTCTGAAAGAGGGCTGCGTTGCCTTACATGAGTCTGTTCTTTTTTTTCGGTTTCAAGTTCATGTGATTCAGATATTGTTGTTACAATAGAGTCTTTAGACGTAGAAACCTTATTATCAAGATTTACTTTATTTGCCTGAGCATCAATCTCAATACCATGTTCTTTTTCAGGAACTTTGTCGAGAGAGCTGTCAGTTTTAAAGCTTAATTTGATAGATTCAATATCGATGGTGGAATCAATCATCTTATCCGATATGTTTTCCTCTTTTATGTTTATATCAGTAATTTTTTCCTCCAATTTTTCTAATGTTTTAGTATCTTTTACAGTCCCGCTTAATTTTCTTTCTTGTACTGTTAGTTCAGTAGTTTTTATTTTGATCAAAGATTCTTCTTGTTTTTCGTTTTCCTTTTCTTCTTTCTTTTGTTTGTCTTCAGAAATATCAATTTCACCTAAGTCGAAATGCTTAGAACTGAATATGGGCTTTTCTTCTTGACGAGTGTCTCGTTTTTGTCGTTTACTCTCACTGAGTATAGTTTTATCTGAAATTTCACTAGGATCTTCGGATGTCACTGACCTTGCAGGAGATATTTCGTTTTGAATATCTAACTGAACTTGTTGGACCGTTTTAACATCTTCATGAAGATCATGTTTGATTTGTTGTTCACTCATTAGGAGCCCTTTAGTTGCTTCAATCGCACTCATTATTGTAGTTTCTGTTTTTGTAGATGTTTCAAGTGATTTTCTGGGTAAAATTGGTGATTTATCAGCCATTATTTCATCAAGACTTTTATCAGACTTTAAAACTTCAGCGACATCAGCAACAATTTTCTCGATCTCTTTTGGACTTACTGGTGGTTTGTCTAGACCTTCAAGTTTCCGAGCTTCTTCAATTTCTTTTTCAACGTCTTCTGGTATCGAAGGTATCTTTTCCGGCATACTTGGGTCTTCTTCAATAACCAAAATATCATCTTTGATTGGAGAATCAAGAGTTGTAATGTGAGTTTCTCTTAGTTTTTCAGTATAATGGCTATAGCCATAGTCTGTTTCGCCGTATTCTTTAACGGGTTTTAAATCAGGTCCCGGTAAAGCAGAAACTTTCATACTATACTCGTGATAAATGGGTGACTCTGGAGCTGATCCAGGGGTTACTGTTACAACTTCCGCATGTGAAGCGCTCTGAACGGTTTTGATGATAACATCGTCTTCAATTGGTTTAACATCTCTCAATGAAGGTTGCTCTGGAATAGCTAAATCTTTCGGAACTTTTATTTCTTGAACGAAACCGATATCTGGCTTTCTCTTAAAAGCATCTTCTTCAACTGGAGTCTTTTTCTCCTCAAATGTTCTATAATCTACCTCTTCATGAAGAGGAAGATCAGCTACTTCATCGGGAGTTTTAACAATTTCTCTGATTGGTACTGCTGGTATTGATTCAAGTCTTGTAGTACTTTTTTCGATAGAAAGTGGTCGTTGCTTATCTATTAAAGATTTTGCGGAAACCATTTCCTTGGTGTCTTCTTGAGCATATTTCTCTTCTACCTGTTGATCTTCTTTAATTTCATCAAGAGTTATTCTTTCGTCTTCGGGTAAAGTTGGCGCAGTTGTTGCCCCCGATTCAGCAGTGGTAGAAATTTTTTCATCTGGTAGCGATTCTTGTACCAGATTAAGCTCTACAGAGTCTTTCGGTTTTACAACACCACTTTTACTATCTGAAGTTTTCTTTTCACTACTTAAATCTTGTTTTTCATCTACGCTCATTGAATGTTCTTTTGACTCGATATGTTTGACTTCACCATTTGTGATCATAACGTCTGATTTAGGTAGGATTATTAGGGCTTTATCTGTATGTTCCTTATTTTTTTCAGACTCCTCTGTATCTTTGATATGTTTCTGGAGTTCATCATGGTCATGTCCATCATCATGTTCAAGTTCCTCAGTATACTGGTCAACTACTTCTTTTTCAATAATAAGATATTCTTCTTCAAATTCCACGTCGGCAGTCGTTTCAGTTTTTGCATCGTCAAGCATACAAGTAATTTTTTCTATATCTGATCGCCCAATAAATTCAATTTTTTCTTCAGCTTCACTGTCACGATTAAAAACAGCTTCAATTTCTCTTACAATTTCTTGCTCTTCTCTGTCATCAAGCTCTTGTAATTTTATGTCATCAAGTGATTTCGAAGTATCTTCATCAGATTTTTTAGCATCTCTTAAAATATCTTCGTAGTTAACTCTTTGTAATCCTTTTAGCTTTGAAGTATCTGCCTTAGTTGATTTCACAGTTTTAGTTGGACTTTTCATTGACTTAAGACCTTTCACTGGGGATGCCAATGGTCGCGGGCGACGAGAAATTGGTTCACGTTTTTTTTGTTCTTTCTTTTCTGTAGGTTTTGTGGCTAAATCTCGCTTAGGGGAGGTTTGTTTATACTTTGATTCAACAACTTTTCTGTTTTGCGCTTCTTTAGTGCTTTTAGCAGGAGTACTTCCAGGGCTCAGTCTTCTTGTTTTAGCTTTTACTCTTTCCTTGACAGCAGGCTGAACGCCAGTTGGAGCAGTTCTCACTTCGCTTGATTTTTTAGGTGTCACAGGAGGGGACTTTTTCTCCTCTGATCCCGCTTTCTTTTCCAGTAAACTGGGAGTTATTTTCTTTTCAGATCTTTGCGTTGTGCGATGACTCATTTTGCTTCGAGTCATTGACACTGTAGTTTCAGTTTTAGTTCGACTCTCAGTCTTTTTTTTTATATCTGTTTTATGTTTCATATCAACATCAGATGATTTTTTGGTTTCAGTTGATTTTGCTATAGAGTCTTTTAAATCGTCAGTCTTTTCTACGCGTTTAACTTTCTTATCAACTCCCTTTTTCTTTAATTCTTTCTTTTTAGGTTGCCCGTCGATGGCAGTGCTTTCATACTGAACATTTTTTTCATCCAAAGTAGTTTCGGCTCTAGTAACTATAGCATCACCCAGAACTTTTTCCAGTTTCTTTTCTTCACCATCCACCAGTTCGCTTAGTAGTTTATTGTCGATTATATTTTTTGGGTCCGACTCATCTTTGAATTCTTTCGTTGGAGGAAGTTCAGGCTCGATCTTTTCATCTTTCACCTTTTCAATGACGCTAGTTTTTTCTTTGCTAGGTCTTGTGACAATTTTTGGTGTTTTAGTAGGTACCGAAGGAGCTGGTGCGGTGACAGGTGGCGGTGGAGCGGACTGCATCTGTCGGCCGGTGCAGGTCGGGTGGTTCAAGAACTCTAGATGTTTAAGTTTCTCTAGGCCCTCGAATATCTTGTGCTGCGGTGTGGACCCGGGGAACATGATCCTGGTGATGGAGTCGTCAGGGTTGGCGGGCCGCCACACCAGCAGCGCGCAGATGGACACGATGTTGGGCACGGGGAAGGTAAACTGACCGGAAGCGTGCGTGCCTTCGAACAACTTCTGCTCGCTGCTGTGCCAGCGCTTTAGGAACTCGCGGACGTACTTCGAGTCTTTGGACGGATTCAGTACATACATGTCGAGGGTGCCTGAAATCAAAGTAGAAAGATACGAGTAAACTTCAACAAATCATAAAATCAAAATCAAAATCAAAATCAAAGTGCTTTATTTCCTTTAGACCTTACAGGACTCTTGGACACGTCACAAAATACAAGTTAAATAAGAAATAAAAATGGGAAATAAAGTGATCACTTTGATTAATTGTTCACTTCAATCTTTTTTAGGTAAAGTAAAGAAGCGAACAAGAAACCTTTACCTTGTTAGATTGTTAGTTTTAGAGTTGGAGCATAACTCGTACCAAACTTTTTTGTCGTCTAGATAATCTGATATTTTATAGTAAGCTTTTTTACAAAGTATATTTTTGACAATCCGTTTGAATTTATTTATAGATAATTTTTGCAACTCACTTGGAATTTTGTTGTAGAAGCGTATACATTGCCCTTTAAAAGATACATTAATCTTACGTAGCCTAGTAGTGGGCACAGCCAGTTTGTTCTTATTTCTAGTATTTAAATTATGTATATCGCTATTTTTAATGAACTTATTGATATTTTTATGAGTGTACAACAAATTTTCATAAATATATTGACATGTTACTGTCATTATGTTTATTTCTTTGAATTTTTCACGCAAGGATTCTCTGGGACCCATATTATAGATTGCACGAATAGCCCTCTTCTGCAGCACAAATATGGTGTTAACATCTGCAGCGTTCCCCCACAGCAGTATGCCATAAGACATAATACTATGGAAGTAGCTGAAATAGACTAGTCTAGAAGTATCAACGTCTGTAAGATGACGGATTTTTTTGACTGCATACGCTGCAGAACTAAGTCTCTTCGATAGCTTATCTATGTGTGAGCCCCATTGAAGTTTACTATCTAAAGTTATTCCTAAAAATACAGTACTTTCTACTATTTCTAAAGATTCCTCTTTTACCTTTACATCGGCCTTAACTTGTTTTACATTGGGTAGAATAAATCTAATACATTTCGTTTTGGTTTCATTAAGCAGAAGATTATTGACACTAAACCAATTGACTACTTTTGAGATTGCATTATTCACATCGTCGAAATTTGTGTTATGACGTTTCATTTTAAAAATTAGTGAAGTATCATCAGCAAACAATACAATCTCGTGATTATTCTTAACGAGATGAGGGAGGTCGTTAATATAAACAAGAAATAGGAAAGGACCGAGGATAGACCCCTGCGGTACACCCATTGTAACTACAGATCCCGAAGAACGTTCCCCATTAATGTCAACTCTTTGTATCCTGTCACACAAGTATGAAGTAAGAAGATCCAAAGAGTTGTCTTTTATTCCATAATGATGTAGTTTCCTGATTAATGTTACATGGTGTACACAATCAAATGCTTTTGACAAGTCGCAAAAAACGCCTAAAGCATCTTGCGACTTCTCCCAAGCATCAAAAATATGCGATACCAACTCTACACCAGCATCAGTGGTAGACCTGCCGCGAGTAAACCCAAATTGCTTACAGTGAAGCAGGTCATTGCCATCGAAATGCCTTAGCAATTGATGTAAAATAAGTTTTTCAAAAACTTTGCTGAACGTTGGCAAAACTGATATTGGTCTAAAGTTAGTGGGGTCAGACCTACTACCTGATTTAAACAATGGAATTATTTTACTATGCTTCATTAGATCAGGAAATACACCACAGTCAATAGATTCATTGAATATAAAAGCTAGATCTGGTGCAAGTGTATCAATCAATGGTTTAATAAGTCTAACAGAAACGCCCCAGAGATCTGCAGTTTTTTTTACATTCAATAGATTAAAAGCTTTTTTAATATCAGTTTCATTGACATGATTGAAATTAAATTTATTTTTGCATTTGGGTACATTTTCTATAAGCAAAGACTCAGCGATAACTTGAGATGAGTTTAAGCACTTTGTAGTAGAAATTGGAATGTCAGTAAAAAAGTTTTCAAATGCTTGGGCTACGTCAACGTCATTTTGGACTGAGCAATCATTAATCTTTAAGTTATAATCATTATCGTAAGTACTGACCTTTCCAGTCTCACTATTTATTATTTTCCATGTCGATTTTATTACATTTTCACTATTTCTGATTTTCGAGCTTATATAATTTGATTTTGCCATTTGACAAACTTTTCTGAACATTTTTGAGTAGTTTTTTACTTTTTCTTTGAACTCAAGACTAAAATTGTATTGTTTTTCATTATACAGTTCATACAAAGTTTGCCTACTCTTATGTATACCTACTGTTGCCCACTCACTAAAGTTGAGTTTTTCTGAGACCACAATCGACTTGGGTGTGAATATTGAATTGAATGCAGTGGTGAATTTGTTAAAAAAACTGCAATATGACTCATTAGGGTTGTTATATATATAACAAGGTGGTGGTTTAGAATCCCAATCCAATTTCAACCGCTCAAATCGACTGGTGGTCACAGGTATGTATGTTATTTTTTTTTTTACATTATTATTTTTAACTTTAATTTGTAATTTGATTATTTGACCTAAGTGGTCTGATTTTAAGTTACTTATTATATTTTTACTAACAATTTTATCATTTAAGCAAACAAACATATTATCTATACATTTTGCTGAAGTTTCAGTTATTCTAGTGGGTTCCAAAAATAGTGGCTTTAGATTATAAGAGTTAAATAAGTTAATTAATCTACTACTTAAGGAGTACACTTCTAAAAGATTAATATTAAAGTCTCCACATACTATGAGATTTTTGTTTGATTTTGATATTTTAAATAAGATGTCATCCATAATTTTTTCAAATATTTCAAAAGAGGCTGATGGTGGGGTGTATACGCTTACTACAATAGTTTGCTCCAACTCAACACATGCTACTTCAATGTGGCTTTCAATCGATAAACAAACTATGTCTTTACAACAAACTATGTCTTTACACTACATAACGCTGCCTTATTAATCATCACATTGATCTTCAGCTACTGGTAAAATTTTTGTTAGATTATGTTATATAGAATCTACATACCTACATATATATCTTCATAACTTTCAAAATTAAATTAAAACTTTTTTAAACTGAACTCGCAAATACTGATTAAACTGTCGATCAAAGGATCAGTCCTTTCCTCAGGCTAGTCAAAAGTAAAGGAAAGTATTTTTCCCTGAATTTCGATGACGCTCTATCATCAAAGTCGTTTGCAGTAGATCGCTCTTGAGTGATAAGACTAAGCCAATGGTCACATTTTTTGCAACTGATTATAAATAGGAAATACTTTATTGAATGCACACGTAAATATAAAGAATTAACAGTAAAACATTTAATCTATTATATCGCTCAAGGACGATCTCTCAGACAACATTGAATTTTGATAGTAAAAGGGATAAGGAAGGAAAGAGGGCATCTGAGTTCGACTTGGTACTAGCGTCGTCGTTCTCCATCGCGCCGCTCGTCATCGACAGAGATATCATCACCATCAGTGAACGGATAAAACATGGAAACATTCCTTCAAGGATAATATGCCCGCAACTTGACAACATTGCATACAAACCTACTTGTCAAAACTTCGTCGCTCCTTTCGCAACAATTTGTTGAGTCTCGGGAAGCACAGTCAAAAGTAGACTTTATCTCATCTCAATTAAACTGTCGTTTATCGTCGTCTGTCGTCATCATGATGACCCGACGCTATTGTAAACTGCGGAAGAACTAAACTCACTCGCAGCACAGTTGACAAGCCCCGCCCACCAAAAACGGTATTCTAAGACACTTAGAGGGTTTTCACAACGCGCGTCATAGGCGGCAACCCCTTTCTATCAGGCGCGCCGAATGCTTATTGCCAACTTTGTGGTATAAAAAAGTTGAGTATGCAATAAAGAACTTTCTATTAATACAATGAGTGTCTAAACTTGTGTGACACGCGGTATATTATTCTACTATCCTTAGGTATGCCGTGTGGTGCCGGCACAGAATTTCACCACCCCTACTCTTCCCGTGGGTGTCGTAGGAGGCGACTGAACACAACGGGGAGCGGGCAGCAGCGCCCTCTGCAGAACAACTCCACCGAACTGCGATCCCCAACCCGCATGCCCTTGGGATTATGGGCAATAACCCCCAAAGGATAAATATTGCCATCTATAGCGCTCATTAGGTGAGGTCTAGAGGTCCAGCAGGACTATTATAGACTGATGATGCTGACGATCCTTAGGTATGAACTCACCATGTCCCACTTTATGGTACAAGTTGATAGGGTCGGGGCTGCGGTAGCAGTGCTGCGGGCGCAGGTTGAGGTGCCTGAGGTCCGTCATCATGTCGGATCCCTCCTGGAGTAAGGACACCAGCAGGGGATCCGCGTCTTTGTCGCCGTCAGGGCTCGCGAGGGCGCGGCGCTCCTGAAACGTACAGGTAAACAGATAATATAACAATACAATACAATATAAATAAACAAATTTTTATTGCAAACCAAGAGTAAAACAGAACACAAAAACAGTTGCACAATGGCCTTATAGCTAAAAGCGATATCTTCCAGGCAACCTTTGGATGGACACGTTACTATTGTACAGGTATAGACGGTGGCGTATTAGACTTATGTTTACAGTAACCAACATAAATAAATAGGTAATAATATATATATACATATAAATAAATACTAACTATAACTAATATATATTACATACATACATAAAATAAACTGATATTAACTTGTAGATAACGAAGCAAGAAAATGAATGAACATGATTAGTCATATTTATTTGACGGAATTTTTTTTTGGACATTTATTTATTTAATTATTCAAATTATTGTACAGCAGCTATCATAACAGGTACAACAAATGCGATAATGCACTTATTTAATCACAAGAATAGTAGAGTAACAATCTATTACTAACTTCAATTGTGAAAATGGATGTTATATCTGAAATAAACAAATTTTCAATCTAAATCCATTCAAATTTAAGTCAACATATTACTATAAATAATAAATATTTTCTTAGATTCCTACTATTACATAAAATTATAATTAAAAAATTTACATGTGCATACAATAAGTAGGATCTTAATTTAAATTAATGTCATGCTTAAATACATTAACTTAAAGAAATGTCCACCATGGAAGTGCCTCAGACGCAGAATACTGATTGTTGGTACGAATCTCGTCGCAAGACACGAATGTTTATATGGACGCGGATTTCGTGTTGTTTCTATAAAAATGTATAAAATAAATTTATATCCATTGGAAACTGTTATATGGAATATGCCTTTGTTTGGTTCTAGGCCAGGAACTACATCTCTGCAAAATTTCAGCGCGGTCTGCTAAGTTGTATAGGCACAAAAAAAACCCATCTAAAGTTTATCATTTATGTTATTATCCTCAATGTATTTATAAGAATATTTTGTATGTGTCTTGAACCAACAAAAATTATCTTTATAGATTTAAAATAGCCCACCTTGTTTTCCCATAACAACACAACACTAGGCGATATACCACAGAACACTGAATGTACAAGAACAAATAGAACTTTATTTGTCACGAGAGGCAAGGAATCGACACCACCGCGACTTCGGTACTGGTTCCAGTGTCCCTATGAAAGGCGATATGATATGCTCCAGTGGACACCATAATCAAGTAATTATTGCCTAGATAAGTATTAAAATATCGATGGATTAGAACAACAAGAAAATATGGGTAAATCGTCAGCAATTCTTTTTGTCATAAATATAAACTTTCTACAAACATTCAAGTTGAAACAATCAATATCGGAACGGAACCTTATTAACCTAATTTAGAACTTCATATAAAAATTGATAAAGCGCATCAAAACAGTTTTATGCAATTAAAAATATTTCTTGTGATTGAATTACTAACTATTTCTTTATTCATTATTTTACACCCCGGAATCGCAAAGGGCTGTTATAATCACAACTTAGTGCAAAACACGAATTCCAACAGAAATTTCGGTACCTATTCAAAGAACGAAATAGTACCTATGCAGGCACAGAACACAGAACAGAAGGCTACATGTGAATATATTTATTTTTAATTTTTAAAAATCTAGTTTTAGAATGCTCCTACCTTCAAGAACTTGTGTGTAAAATAAACGAAACAGGACACAAACTCATTGTGTCTGTGGGCTGAAATGATACCATGAAATATAATACTACATTTATTATAGTTCAAATTACTCCAATCTTTAAGTAAGTGAAAATAAAATCCGACGTCCGGCTTGGTGTCTGCATCGCTGCTGCCACCTCCAAGTATTATTAGCTCCTGGCAGAATCAGTAACGCACGCGCAACGTATTTCCTTGGTGGTAGCACAGGTTCAACGGAGCGTGCGGGTACCGTGAAGCTAGTGTTACAGATCGGCCTTGCGAGGCGTCGCTGTGGCGCCAGGACTCAATATTATTATAAGCAGTATAATAACATTGAGTCCTCATTATATTTTAAGGTTAATTTAAACATGACTTTGATTATGAAACAACATGATGTGATTATCGGCAAAATGATAAATAATGCCTTCTACGGCGGCGGTCATTAGGGGAGGCCTATGTCCAGCTGAGGACTATTAAAGGCTGTTGTTGATGATGATGTTATTAGGGAAAAAACAATGCTGTTCTATTAGCACCACCAAATCTAAGCTGCATGGGGGTACAGCTAGAGTAAAAGTACGTCAGTATAAACATAGAGGATGTCAATTGTATAGGAAAACATGAGGACTTCGTTGCCACGTGATGCAGAATGAGCGTGTCTAAAATAACACCCGCCGATGAAGTCTACAGATGAAAGGTTGTTAGTCTTTAACACAAGCGAGGATGGTCGCTAGTCGCTAACCCACTCAATTCATATTGAAGTTTTGACCACCAGGAAGAGGTGTGATGAGATTAAGATTCAGATTCAATACCTAACTTTATTTCTTTAGGCTTACAAATTAAGCACTTAGACATAAAATATTAAGGTGAGCGTTTGTGTGTGTGTGTGTGTGTGTGTGTGTGTCTGTTTCTGTAGGTTCCAAACGGAAGATCCGATTTACGTTAAATATTTTTTAGATTGGAAGGCGACTCCATAGTGTCATCAGAGCAGCCCCAGTTCTAACGATAAAGCTTTGACAAGTATATAATCAAAGCGATAAAGGTAATGACGATAAGAAGGTAACAAGAATGCATTTTCCATTAGATATTTCATATTTCAATAAGTTGATTTCTTTAGGCTTACAAAATAAGCACTTAGACAAGTCAAATTTCAAACAGTTATTGTTAATTATACTTTGTAACATTATTTTTATACGAAAACCATATATCAAAAGGTATCAAGCATCTGCGATTGTTGTAAGAGAGGAGCGTGCGTGCCCTCAAACATGTGTCTTTCATTGCTGAAAATATTAAACCTCACCTCTAAGTTACAGAAGAAATGTCCAATTTGAGGGTAGACAGTAGCATTAGCCTTGCGTCGCAGCACTGACGCCATTCCGGACACGGAGCAGTTGTTGAGGCGCGTGAAGAGCACTGCGTCCAAACGGTCAAGGTGGCGCGCGAAATCCCACCAGCAAGCTTTACGGGAGAATCCGCCGTCAACTGGAAAAAACACCGAATTATGTTAGTATTAAATAAATAAAAAAAAATAAAAATATTTTATTTCGAATAACTATGAACCATAATTTGTTAGTAAAAAAAAAAAGTATTGTTAGTAAAGTTCTTCTATATACATATACCTCAATAGTACTATAGAGGTATAAAACGAGTTAAATACAAACATGTTATGTTATAAACTGCTGTTCATCAACAATAAAAAATATAAAACATTCTGGCAATAAGGTCGTAGATCAACGAGGCCTTCTGTTTTATTTTTTAAATCCCTGTATGCATTTAGAAACTCTGACCTAAAGAAAATGTATGTTCAGTAGGGAAAATATGATATACGACAGACATGATAGCAACACAGTCGGTCTTCATTTGTGTCTATTTGTGTATAGAAAACTATTGGGATATGCGCTATGCCATGTACTGACCGATACCTACAAAGAATAATATTACTCCGGAGGATACCTAACGTAGGTAATAGCTGCAAAATTTATCAAAGTAGCAACTAAAAACCATCCGTTCACCACAAATCGGTCAATACACATTGAAATATTCATTGCGACCCAATGAAGCGTTATTCAACCAACGTTACATTCGTTAAACGTTGCAATTAATAATATTAATTATTGTTGAATAATGCGATTTTACCGTTAACTCGAGCAGTGGAAATGGAAAGGTCAGCGTCAATGAGCAGTTGATATGAAATTGATTGCCGTGTTCTTTCAAACAGAAATATTAATTTGGTAATTTGTACGAGTACCTACCCCTTAGTGGGAGTCCATTGCTAATTGGTATTTTGTATGACTGTTCTTTGATTTTTGTATTTTAGCATTTGTAAAGGTGCTGCCGTGTGGTGCTGTCATAGAATTTCACCACCCCAACGTTTCCCGTGGGTGTCGTAAGAGGCGACTAAGGGAAACACAGCGGGGGGCGGGCAGCAGCGCCTTCTGCAGAACAACTACACCGAACTGCGATCCCCAACCCGCATGCCCAGCGTGGGGATTATGGGCAATAACCCCCAAATAATGATGCCATCTATGGCGCTCATTAGAGAGGCCTATGTCCAGCAGTGGACTATTATAGGCTGGTGATGTTGAAAGGTTAAATAAACATGACTTTGATTATGAAATAACATGATGTGATCACGGAAAAAACAAGGCTGTTCTTTTAGCCACACCAAATCCAAGCTAAAGAACGCCAGAGATATTCGGGTCTGTATTATTACGGGTCTGGCGCTTTTTTATACTGTAGGTATAATAAAAAAAATCAGTTATCCGCAACAGAAACTATGCTAACTGTGGGCACTAACCCAAAGGATCAACATAAGGCTGTATGGGTTGTCCAGCATTCTATTTATTTCTTAATACCCGATTTATCGTTTGGGGGTTATTTATTGCCCATAATCATTGGATGGGGATTATGGGCAATAACCTCCAAATGATAAATAAAACCATCTAAGGCGCTCATTAGGGGAGGCCTATGAACAGCAGTGGGCTGATGATAATAATAACAACACATTTTGGCCTCCGTTCTACTGATAGACTATAAGTATTCAGGCCCAGAACGTAAGTCCAATTTTCCGGTTTTAAGTCAGTCATATGTATTTCGATATTCCATCAGCAAAATATCTGCAATGTATTCCGTCATACTGACACCACTGCAATATCCAAATCACACCGACGACGCCCGTGGCCGATCCATTATTTCTCACGTAAACCAAACAGTCGGCCGCGGTTCAATTTATTTTTCAATCGAACGTGTTTGCATTTTGTTCTAGCGAAAGATTTGTAAATATTGAATTGCAAATATTCAGTATCAAATGGCTAATCTAAATTTCGTTTTTGTTTGGGGTTGATTTCTAACAACCAGGCTTTATAACGGCGATTCGATAAGGTTGATTCACGAAATAGCAATAGTAGTAATTTGCCACGGAACTGAAATCTAAGGTTTCCGTAAATATTTTAGGCTACCAAAAATACCAAGATCTAGTAGCTTCAAAATTTCGATTGAATACTTTTCAGAAGCCTTTTCATAATAGGTACTTTGATGAATGAATACAAATATAAAAATACTCGCTCCTATACTTATTGCACAGTACGTATCAAGTAAAGATTTACAGTTCATGTGTATAAAGATTATAAACACGAAAATTTCAGCTACATCGAACCAATCTCTGATATATATCTACATAGAAACGCAAGTACATTGGAAACGTGACATGTTCCATTAGTGACATCACGGAGTGGGTGATGGAGAGCTTGTCCAACACGGTTCGTGTTACGGCAAACAACGCTGTCAATATGGAAATACACAGTAACTTTGTATACATTCTAGATAGGTTAGAGAGGTTGTGCTTTACTTTTCCACGCGGCTTTACCGGTTAGACAAAGGTTCTTCCCATCTTCCTTGTGGGTTTCTAAGACCCGTAAAGTATTAAAAACAAGGGTAGAAAGAAGAACTAAAGTTGCTCATCTATATAATAATAATAATAATGCTGGACAATCCACACAGCATCATCTAGCCCCAAGCTAAGCAGAGCTTGTATTATGGGTACTAGACGACTGATATACATAATACAATATTATTAAATAGATAGATATTTTTTATTATACATAGAAAACGACCAGAACCCCTGAACAAATATCTGCAGATCGTACAAATATTTGTCCCGAGGCGGGAATCGAACCCGCAACCCCCTGCGTCGCAGGCGGACCTTCGCCCACCGCGCCACAGTGGTCGTCATCTTACTCTATTTTGTCAGTTCCAGTGATGGAACTCTACATAGGCAGAATCTAGATGTTGATTTGTTATTTGACTCACTTAGAAATATAATAAAACAGTGGGAATATACCTAAATGAAAGAAACATTAATTCATCATTAATTTTTGGATTTATGTGAGAACATTATTTTCCCCTTCTCACACCATAGTCTAAATAGGTGTCGTACTTTTATAAAAATAAATAAAACACTTTAAACAAAGCCCCTTACTAGAATGCACGCAGATTATCCTATAATTTTATTCTACCCATTTTGGCTTCGCGATGAAATCCCGTCTCTCAAATCAAACTTCCCAATTTCCCACGCTTAAGTAGGTAAAACAGTAACTACCCTCTGGCTTACTCTCAAGTGCCAGTAAATTTGATGCCTCACTCAGAAGATATCTTTTATCGCGCAACCAATATTCTTGTTGGCACGGCACCAAGCACTCAAACCTGCAGAATAGCTTATAGTTCGCAAGGTCGGGTGAGATGTCAAGAGACAATTTTATATTTTTTCTTGTAAGATTTTTGAGATAGAGCAGCCTGCAAAAGATACATATATAAACGTGAGGTCAGCACTCAGGACAAGAAACTTATATTTCAATGTAGCATATCTTGCTTGAATTTTATCGCTGAAGGCCTAATCGGTCCTTACGCAAGAAAAATTAATACGTTTACGTACGATTTATAATGTTTCTATTTTCTTTTTATTTTTTTAATTTATTTAACTGACTAATCCGTGCTATCTATTAACCGTGGAACCGATGATGGAACGGATAGCAATGCAGTAAATATAATCGGTATGATTATACTTATACGAATAAGATGTCGAACAAAATATTTTTCTACACCTTGAATCACATAAGCATGTCCTCAATGAATGACATACACAAATGACATACCTACTGTTCTTCATAACTCCATCAATTGGTGAAACCCATATCAAAATCCTTTCAGGAGTTTATAAATTGCTTTCAGACAATCTGACAGGCGCTACGTAGAATTGTTTCATAATTTGTAGAGATTTATTAAGAACTGAAAAGTGCCAAATAAATTATCATAAGAAAGAAACCAAGTGAAGAATATTTTCTCAGGTTGGATGTTTTTGGACCTATGTTTGTGGAAAAGAAATACAACGTTATGCTCGCATAAAGTTTGACACACCCGATACATTCCAATAACAGCGCATTGGTATCGTACAGCATCCGAAAATGTAGGAAGCAGTAATAAAAGGAACCTTTCACAAATCGTGCCCCGCAATATGAGGAGGCTGGAGCCCTGCCAATGGAAATGTAGCCGAAAAGCTGAAAATCCCCGACTTTTTAGAAGAATGGAACATGTAGATGTAGTGACCATAGCAGTATGATTAGCAAGACCTAGGTATTCTAGGACCCAGTTTCTTTAAGGCATAAATAATCGCACTTTGCTTTTGTCAAAAAAATAATAATACTGTAATAGTGTAGGTACTGTATTATTATTATTTTCTGGCTCCTTTTACAGAAAGCCATTACTGCGGTAATTTGCCGATGCACGAGGTAAATAAAAAAATTAGTTCTTATCTCTTACTTTTAGTTCCGTATGTTAGACATGCCTGAAAACAGACGGTACCTATATTCGGAAAGTTCTCGGCAAATGCGGGTGGGCGTTCATTTGTAGAGCGGTCAGCGCAAGTCTTCAACGTTACTTTTAATTAGAATTACTTTAAAAAGTCATTAATGTATGAGTGTAAAAGTTCTTTTATTCAATACAAATTGTCACAAATCTTCGTATTATTTTAAACTTGCTTCATAAGGTAAAATTCGTCAATACTGCTAGCATACACTGCAGCAGCTTGTCAGGTTTCCTTCTCAACTATCTCATTTTAATAAAAATTCTGAGTAAACTGCCTAAGGTGCACTCAACCTTTCCTTATAATTTTACTACAAACCATTATACTAAGTTTCTTGCATTTTTCCTAGGATTTCATTAGAGAAGCCATTACCGTAGATTCATCGTACCGGATATTGCCTTGCTCTAGGCGCTGGTGTCGGCGGGCGTTTGCTAGGTCATTACAAGTAGGCGCCTGGGCGAACTAATATCCGCATATTTACCTAGGAGCTAAAGTAGCCTTTAGTTCCTAGGTAAATACATCCCGAATATTTACCTAGGCACTAAAGCCATATACCTGTAGCTATACAGGCGTTTTATCTAGGATTATAATTTAGGATAGTTAGCATCCCGTTTAGGTACTCATTTTCTGATTTAAATAATAAATTAAATTCGATAAATTGTTTTTACATATCTCCTTATTCGTAAAACCATATTCTCGAAAACCAGAAGAAGAATTGTTCGGCTGGTTTAAGCCTCAGCAGATTATTTTCATTTTGTATCCTAGGCAAATAAAATAATATAAAAATTTAAGTTTTATGACTACTCTCGCCCATAATTAGCCATGACCGCGATACGTTACGGCGAGCGAAGATTTTTTTTCAACCTATTAAAGTTAGATTGGGGATAATAGGAAGAGAACTCACCCAGCATGTTAAATCCGTTGATCCCGAAGAGCGCGGCGTCGCCCTGCCCCCCTGGGAACACATACAGCGTGGGGTGGCTGAAGCGGATATTGCCCACCACGTCGCTGGAGACAAGCAGCTGGTCCAGGGACGCTGGGACGATGTACGGCTCCAGGTATGCTGCGGGGAAATAGTGAATTAGCATAACGGTTTGTAATTTGTAATGATCCTTTTTGGAGGAAACTATTCTATTCTGCGGTCGCATCTGTCGGTCGTAGGCCTTACAAGTCATCTGCGTAGTGCCGAAGAATGAACTCCACATGAACCGTCCTTTGTGGATGTAAAGGCTATTGATGATGATGATACTGTTCATAAGTAGCCTCAGACAAAAAATTGTCTGAATTAGTTGCATGATCTTCACATGACTAATATTGAGTACCATACATGGTCATGAGACCAATATAAGCCATTGGTTCTTCTCAATAGGTGTTACCATAAACTCAAGCTGGGCTTCCAAAAAACAAAAGTGACGCTTGTTAACACTCTTAGTACTAAAAATGTGGTTGCCAGGTATTTTTGTGTGCTTTTCCACCACATCTTCTCGTCAGTTGTTAAACATTGACAATGGAACTGATTAGCTATGCAGGAATTTTAATTATGTCGCAAAAAACTTATCTTTTTCACATTTGCATTAAAAACTTACGTAAGTCGTCTTTTAATTAACTTTGTTTATTTAAGAACTTTCAGTTGATTTTGTGGAAATTTTTATGTAACCTTCAGAACCTTTAATCTTACATAATTATTCATTAATTTAGTAAAACTTTTTATAAATGAATAAGAACGTTAATACTATGTATATGTCTACTTTAGAGTTTTAGGTTGACTTAATTTTAAGTCGAACATAGTTATATTCTGGTTAATCTATTAATTGAGTCGAGTTAGTAAATCAGCGTGTTTCTTATTGATTATCGATCCTAATGGCGTGAGAAGTGGATAAATCACCCATCCTATAAGCATAATATAGTTGTTCTATGGCGTGAGGTAAGATTGACAATCCATGTAGGACTAAATTAAAAACGCATGGCTAACGTATCTTGGGTACCTTTTATGTCGATACCTACTTAGCGACTTAAAAGTTACGAGGTATAATAAAGTCTCGTAGTACCATACTATTTTTATTTTAATCAAGGATAAATGAGCGACGTAAACTGAACCCTATTTTAAATAAGAGTACCTAGTAACAGACTGCAGTGAACCGGTGCTGCAGAATTTCATTAACCTTTGAACCTCGTGACGCAGCGCTAGCTTTAAATCGAACGAGTTATTCTGCTCTGTCTGTAAATCCCCAGTCATATATAATTTCTCGTTAGATTACGGTAAAATCATAAAAATTACATAGTCGTTACATATGCGGTTGGCGACACTGTTCCTATTCATTATGAAGCGGGTTAACTACGAAGTATTTTGTTTTTCTTTTAACACAAAATAGGTCCGTGGTTAACCTGCTTACATTCATAATCAGTTCGTCAAACTACGATAGTTTTTTTAGTAAAATAACTTTTCCTATTGTTCAAATCTAATGATCCGACTATCTTTGTTTACAATAATATAACGAAATTGAATATCAACTTCCACTGCACCTTCTATTATTCTATTATTTTTATATCTATATTTAAATTAGCTTTTATATTTTTTTCACCTTTATCATATCAGTAGTTATGATTGAATCACGTTCCTCATACGTTTTGTACCTACATCAAATACCCTTACACAGGTAAAGCCAACTTACTGCTCTTTTCAAAACACAATAAACTTTAAATTGGTTTTATTCCACATCATATAAAATTCAGCGACTCCCTTTTATATGCCTGAAAATGCGTTCATGACCGTGTAAATACAGCCTTGTACAGCCGCTTTGTGCAAGCGCAGTCAACTGTAATAGGTACCTACAGGTACTTCTATTCAGAACTTCTACCCAGGTTAATAAATCTTTTAGCATTCGAAGCAGAGAGGAAAAGAGTTCTGTATGAAAAGCATAAAGTCTAGATTTGAAAGAAAATTTGCATGCAGTTTTGTAAGCTTCTGTCGATTTTAATTGGATGTTCTTTGTGGTTCTACTTTCAACCAGCCAGACTAAATTGGTCCCCTTTTGTAGCTAATTAGGGTAATTTGTGTAGATTATATCGTAGATTTCGTCGTGTGCTGTTCAGTCTAGAAATTCTCTGGCAATCCCATCGAAGGGTATTTAGCAGGCACTTTAAGTAACAACTTATTTAGAAGGTATCCTTTTTTATTCCTAAAATAAAAATAAAAAAAGTGACTGCTAAAAGTGGTTACTTGACAAATGTTTGTATAATGTAAATGAATATATTTATTTTAACTACAATTATTTAATATGTTTTCTGACAGTTTATAATTAATTTTCGTTTGTACTGTCGTTGATTATTGATTACCTCTGTCGTTGATTAATTTAACAATTGGTACACTGCTATTTAATATTTCCACACCTGCTTGCGGGTTTAATGCATTTGCCACCACTCTATTTGTAAGATCTTGTACCTGTAAAAATGTATTCGGAAAAATCTATCTATTCAGACAGAGGGCGGGCGGAGACTAACAGGCTGGGTGAAATTGTCACTTATTATTGCTGACCGTGGTAACTTTCTACTAAAAAAATTGTAATTTTACCTTTGTGTGACATACATGTAGGTAAGTAGGTACTATACATACTCGTACTCCTTAACCTAGGGAAAAATTCGACGTCACGATAACGTCAAGATACTCTCGTCAACCGGACTCCGCTCTCAGTGCGCCTTACAAACAAAAGAGCATCAAACATTGTGTTGAGTTGCTCTATAGTCTAATAGGTCATCATACTCATCATCCTCTTCAAAAGCATAATACCTATGTTACAGAAACCGTTCAGGGCCTTTATTCACTACTGCCAATCCGAACGCGTAACACAGATACGACAGGACAGCGGCGTGTATCGGACAAAACCGTATTTAGAACACAGTGTGACGTCACATGGTTTGGGCAACAAATCTCCTATTTCATAGAGAATAAGGCCTCTGCATCCACTCGAAATAGCAGCAATACGTAGAACGGCAACAAATAGCAGTGGCATTAGAATTCCGTTTGATCCGACACTGCCTCGCTGAGCTAGCTAACAAGCTGCATCCCGGACGCAGACGTTACCTGATTGCTTCCCCCGATGGCCCGGGGGTGAATTAAGGATGGGGTGGATCCAGAACGGAGGTGTATTTAGGACGGGGCGCATTCAGGTAAGGGGTGGAATTGAACTTCCAAATTGTAGCTACCCAAACACAATGAAAACGATAGTTGCTGTGAGTCTACACATTTGTATGTTTGTTACCTTTCACGGTTAAAAGGCTGAATGGATTCTATCTTTCTAATGGTCTAGAACAATGTGTTAATACAATAAGCTTGACGAATTTTTGTGTTTGCTTTTGCAGTTCGCATCGCTGAGGCTAACAGTGGGCAGTGAATGTATTAGGGACTAGTCTAGACACATGTAAAACATCATCATGACGTGCCAGAAAAGTGGAAATGAGTACCTATTATCTGCTAGACTAGACATATATTAATTAGATATCCCCTTTAATAGGGGCTTTTGCCCCATTTCGCCCTACATCCGTGCCCTCCAACTTGCATCAAGTACTTGCGAACTTGCGAATCATTGACCCTGCGATATTTCTGCACCAGTTTCCAACCGGTGATCAGTTTTAAACTTTGATGCTCCGTGATAGAGCTCAGTTTATTGGGTTAGGTTATTAAGTTACGTATGACCTATATTGTTTGACCTATATTGACAGTTTTTTGAGCTGAATTGATTTGATTGAATTTTCCCAAGTCAATTAAATCAATCAGATTTTTATGTACCAGCTTTCGGTGGTTATAACCTTCGATTAAAAACATCTTCAACTGTTTTAGAGTTTTATTGAAGAAGTTTGTTTGTGTAGGAGGAACTGTGTTTGTCTGTGGCTCCATAAAAACATATAAACGTATAAACGGATAGACTGATTCCGATTTATTTCGGTTTTGTTATAGACTTATAGATTATAGACCGTTTGAATGAAACCTATTCTTACAATCAATGTTTGAAAATGTATACAGCAGTTTTATTGCTAAGATGGTGCAAAGAACATTCAAAAGAATTGAAAAACCCTTTGTCATGTGGTTAAATTCGTTACAAGAGGCAAAAAACACTAACTATTGTTCGTTTTGAAAGGCATATTTTGCAAAAAGAATAGCTTAACCAAGAACAATGGCAAGATCATTTTGTGAATACATTTATCGTAATAACACTAAGCGGAGCAATCTTTCCCATCTCCATCTAAAAATGGAAAGAAGCTTATAAGTCATCTTTATCTCGAACAAAAGTTATTTCTTTCATAAATAATGATAAAGTTCGGTACTCCGTCGGCAATTTAATCCGTCTTACTTTAGTACCAAGGCCTTACGTCACTTTCAGGTTTTGTATTATTTTTCACAGTTTCAAGTTACTGTGTTTATCCAGAACCTGGCGTAAAAAGCTGAGATACTTGTGATGTTGTTCAGCTAAGTGACGTTATTAGATATTTTCTCAAGCAGATGTTTTATCGCTACGGCATTAACTGCCCTGCCAATATAGAGACGCTATTTGACATGTTTTATGTGTATTACGATGCCAAATTATTCATTTTGTTGTCTGGATAAGGTATTTCTTTTAGGTAACCAACAGATAGCTTTATTATTTTTCATTTTATTCTTGTTTTCTAAATGTCTACTAAGAATAACTAAAAAGGTTAGAGTCACAATTCTTCTAATATTCTAATTATAGCTTCATACACACTCAAAATATTTCTCACTCTAACCTTGTAGCTAAATACCCGTAGATATTGATTTTCATGGAAACAATTTAGTAGCTACTAATATTAAACTACCTAGACCACTTCGTGCTTGTACAAGCTAACTTGGGAAAGCAATTAAGTACAGGACAAGTTTAAGTTAGTTATATTGCTGAAACTCAAACAAATTTATACGTTAACTAAGCTAGGAAACCACTTAGCGATGATCATGATTTTGTTCGGTATTATTTATGTTTTATATGCTTGGTACGTATTGAAGACTAAATTTAACAGAGATTCTAACAAAAAAATTAAAACGTCTAATTTTTTTATTTATTTATACAAATTATGTACTCTACCTTTACAGGCGTACCCAATGTAGTATAAAGTACCTAGTCATTACAATAATAAATCATTAACAAAATAAAAATGCTTGATTTCCTTTAGACCTTACCGGACTCTCGGACACGTTAACTGTTGGGTACTAAATGACTGATATAAATAATACAATATTATTTCATACATAGAATTTTAAAAAAAGTCTTCACAGTTATTAATTAAATCATACAAATTTTATTATGTTCCCGGTGTTGGAAAAAAGAGAATTCATTAACTTTTATTTAAATTGACTTTCACTAATTAGTTTTTAAATTAGAGAAGGAACCTTCTTCCTCACATTCAGTAACCATAATGCTTAGATACATTCAGCATTATTTTGATATATTGAGTGAGAGTACCAGTTAAAATTAAATTCAGAGGCAGGCGTATTTTATTTATTGTTCAGGATCAAGTTCCTACCTACCAAGTTTTAAATTAAAATCGGCGATAAACTCCACTTTAAGTTCCATTATTTTGTAGGTATTCAACAAAACAAATGATTCACGAAAACATTAAAAAGCTTTCTCTTTTAAATTTCCAAACAATGTCCGTCCCAATGGTAAGAATAAAAATTAAAAACTTCATTTAGTCCAATCGCATCCGAAATGAACAGAATGGCTCCCGGCGACGCTCCCTGAGGCACTCCAATTCATTGCTGCCGCTGTCGTGTTATTAGGGTGGTTGACACTGGTAACAATCCAGATTCTCATTTTTGCGTTGTTGTTGACGCGTATAATACAGCGCAATAACACACACATCATGGCTTATTCTGTCATTTATAGGTAGGATGTTTATGTTGATGTTTCATTACGATTGCTAAGGAAAAAAACGTGATATCTTCAAACCAAAACTGAACTGCTTGAGTATTATATTAGATGAGCTTTTATTCAAATAAATTGAAAAAAATGTTGAATTAGCGTATTCACAGGCTTCTTTATCTATAAAAAGGCGTGCTAAGCCATTTTTACTTAGCAGTAATTTTTGATATCTTGTAATTTTCGAAACAATATGAAACGTTAAAGATTTAAACTAAGCAAAAGAACACACTTAGGGATTCTAGACGAACCGTTTATATGACAAAACGCTATTTGGACTAATCGAGTTTTCGACGAATTGCTTACAAAGCTAAATAATTCATTTTCAACTCATATAAATTGGCGAGTTTCACCAAAGCTTTGTTAGGAATTGCCAATGCTTTGGGAACTCCAGTTAACTTGGAAATTAGGAAGCAACTTATCAGTTTCAAGTGCTCTATAATATTAAATTTACAGAGCGGTAGGGAGATTCCGCAAATCCGGTTTTGACTACGTATTACTAGTTTTGAATGAACTGGCTGTAGCCCTTGACTTTGCTCAATTGAAAAATAACGTACAAATTACTCAAAAAACTATTATTTTTAATGCAGTTCTGGTTATGAACTGGGTCAGAATGAGTGAGCTCCTGGTTTACACTGAAATGTAAAAGTTAAACATTAATACAATTAAAATAAACATTAATAACATAAATAAAGTTAAACAAGCCTTTTCTGTTCCTCATTTATCCCATACGAATTTTTAACATAACATTTTTACAAAATCCATCGTTTAAATAAAATATAATTCCCTAATAAAAACAACCACACGTTGTTGTTGTTCCCTTCGAAGGGAAGCAGGCAACAAAACTCGCTAATTGTTCTGTTCCACAATGCCTCGTTCCGACATATTCTAACAATTCCAACAAGTTCCAGCCGTCAAACTTCGCCTGACGCGTTCCAACTCAGCTAAAATTAACCCGTGACAGCCTTTAGCACATTACACAGAGTACAAACAAACCTGTGACGAGTGTTATGTATGACACAGATGGTGTAAATATGTAAATAATCTAGCAAAATAAACAGGATTAAAACAAAGATTAAATGAGGTGATAAAGGATAAAAGTTAGTTATTGGTTTTTTCAATCTTATTTTATAATTCCTAGAAATAGTATTTGGTTAGGTTAGTATTATTTTATGAGTTGTTTTAGCACTCATTCTAGTTTTTTTCTTCCTTATCGCTGCTCTAGTTTTGAGGGCAATTTAGCTTAACATTTTCATAATCACGCGCTGATTTTCCATCACGTAAGAATTAAAAAAAACCTTGCAAACGTTTCATTCGACACCATGTTTTTTCTTTTTAATTTAATTAAGATGAAAGAACAAATAAATAAGAACCTACCTTTTTATTTATGAGATAGAATAAATAATAAAATGTTCTGTGAAACCCTTTGAATCCTGTCTACATATTGATTTATAAAGGATCCTATTTTCGTGTTCGCTGAACAACAAAAAGGGTTGGTTATTTGATAGGGTTGTAAGCAATTTTGTATCAGACCCTGAAATAAGAGAGCTAGGAAATTTTCTATCTGACATAAAAATTTTATTTTCCATCCTCTAATCTAAAATAATAGTATTTGTTCGCCGTCCCAATCGTCACTCAATATTTTTGTTTCCTTTCATAAATTGATTCATTGTGTAGCTTATGCAAGAAAGTTTAATAGAACTAAAATTTTTACCCTAAATGTAATAAAAATATGCGTTTTGACTAAACATTACTACAAACTATCTGCTATGAAACTAATTAGTATAAAGTATTATATTGACGCAGATTCAGTTCTACAAGTCTATAACCAACTTCTGCATAGTAATGTTAATTTCCATGTGAATCCATCTAAACTTCAAACTTTACGGGCACAGCCAAATAATCACTGTAATTATGCAGATTTCAGTACTCAGTTTGTGTGTTTCTATCGGTGAAGTTTAGTTGAATGTCGTAGCAGTTTGTAGCATTTCGTAGCGCCGTACCGATGTACTGTGCTACGCCGTAGCGATGCCTACGAATCTACTTCGTAGTGGTGCCTACGAATCTACGTCGTAGTGGTGCCTACGAATCTACGTCATAGCAATAGAGCTACGTCGTAGAGTCTACGCTTTGCTACCCTAGTTGATCACAATGTATTTATTCGCTTCTACAACAAAACTCCATGTAATTTGCAAAAGTTTTCTATAAATACATAAATTCAAGGGGATTTGACTAAAATATTCTTTTCAAAAAGACTTACTATAAAATATCAGATTAGTTAGACTAGACGATAAAAAGATTTGGGATGAATTATGCTCCAACTAGAAAACAATCTAACGAGGTAAAGGTCTTGTTCGCTTCTTTCCTTTATCGTAAAAAGAATGAAGTGAAGAAAGAAACAAAGTGATCACTTTATTTCCCAGAGACTCGACTTCTTTGATATGGCACTATGTTCTTCTGATTTGTCAATTTTCTGCCAGTGTCCAGTTCATGGAAATGTAATTTCCCAGTGTTAGTTAGGTATGTAATTTGTATTTTGTGACTAGTCCAAGAGTCTTGTAATGTCTAAAGGAAAAAGGAAATAAAGTAAAAAACACTTTGATATTGATTTTTGTTTGAAAACCCTAGTGTCCTAGCTATTGTCTTTTTTAAAAGCTAGATAGTAAAGCTTGGTAAAATTTAAGATTCAATTCTATTATTATACCAGCAGATTGCCAAAAATACACAACAAAAAGGAGAATTTTCTATAGTTCGCTTAAACCTAACTAGGTATAGTTTACATAGTTATTTGCCCTGATTTCCCCATCTAAAGTTCTAATCCACGAACGCATGCCCCTTTTCTCGAGTGTACCACACAAGTGGCATCGTTAGCGAGTTCCCTGCAATGGTACAAATTAAGAGCTATTGAGGTTCTCGTTGGTTGGCATGCAGACTGAATTGTAAGAATTATAGATATACATGTGGTTCTTAGGGTTCCGTATGGTGCTAAATAATATTTTAGGTCACTGCTGAGATTCTGACTAGATATGAACCGAGGATATAATATTAGATTAAAAGTAAAACTTATATTATGGAAGAGAAATTTAGATGAACCTAGTAATATAATAATAATAATAATGCTGGACAATCCATACAGCATCATCTAGCCTCAAGCTTAGCAGAACTTGAGTTGGTACTTAATGACTGTTATACTTAATATAATAAATAAATAACATATATATTTTACATAGAAAACGACCAGAACTCCCTAAACAAATATCTGCAGATCGTAAATACATTTGTCCCGAGGCCGGAATCTAACTCCTCGTTGCAGCCGGACGCCACAGAAGTCGTTAATAACCAAAACACAAGCTCAGCTTAGCTTGGTGCTAGAAGATGATGTGTAGATGGTCCAGTATTATTTATTTAGATAGGCAGAAAACGACCGAGACGGAGTTTTGGACAAAAAATCTGGATCAATTATTTCAAAATAATAAATAATTTGATACTGCCTCTGCCTATCAAAGGTGTCTGTAACTCTGTTATATGTAGAGACGAGCAACTCTACTATCACACGAATGCATGTTTCTGTGGCGAGTACCGCAACCTACTGCAAATAATAAAAGAGACGTTTACGTAGACATATTGCCTTTACTCAGCAGGAACTTAACGATAAATTTTAATTTATGATACGGCACGGAAACCCCACTGCGTGAGTCCAACTCGCACTTGGCTGGTTTATTACTTGAACCAACATCGCGTGTGGGGGTGACCTTGAATGTTATGTTAGATCGTGATTAATTTAGATTCATTGTGTAATGTTTTTTTAATAGGCGGTTTGTAAAGTTCATTTAACATTTGAGGTCGCGGTCGATCTTGTTTGCGGCAAAAGGCTCAAATGTAAAAATCCTTGGTTTAAAAATAACGCATTCACTGCTGAGCCTTTACAGCCTTCACTTGTAAGAACCAATGGGTGCCAATGTTTGGTTTGTAAGAGTAGCAGATTTAGATGTGTGTCGTGAGCAATGAATGTATTAAACTGCATTTTCTTACTCACTTTTCAATTTCTAATTAGATTACGTTACGTTTCATTTTATTCCATATGTAGAAAAGGTACTTTTGGGACTTTTATTTTTGTATTTATGCTTATTTTTACAATAAGTTTTTATTGAGTTTGGATTTTTTGTTTATAAGGAGTTGCCTACATTCAAATACCCAGTCCTAAGACACAGAAAGATACTAAATCTAAATAAAATACTTATAATTATCTACTCACAGACAAAATCCTTGATGGCTTGAGAGCCAGAGTCCAATATATCGTTAGGGTTAACCCTTATCTTGCAGTATTTGACGAAAGGCATCTGTGGCAGCTTGGCCCAGTCGCCGCCGCCGCTCGTAGAGCAGTGCACGTCTATAGAGATGGAGCTTTCGTAGGCGCGAATCACTCGCTGCACCTCGTTCTCCTGGTAAGCATCTGTGAAGTCCGCTAGGGAAAAGGTCCCGTCCTGTGGACAATGCAACAAATGATACATAGGGTTTTTTTCATACAAACAAGTTCTCAAAAGGACAGATTCCAGAAAAGAAGTGCACAATCATTGTTTGACACTTAAGTGTTTTTTACGTACACTTAGAGAGAAAAGACTTTCTATGATTATATAATAGATACTTGATTACATGTAAGCAGGCTAATCATATTGGAGTATCTTTATTTCGATACTAGCAATGTTGTACTGTTGTTTTGATTAGGATTTAACTTGGGAACCTAAACAAAGAGGTGTTACTTAGTCTTGTACCAACACAAACAGCTCAAGGCTTCTTTCAAAAGATAGAGGTGAACAGTGACAGTTCATCAGGATCAACTCAACCACAGATGATAAAGCTGGGGAAGATAGTTATTTTGTCTTATTTAGCATTTGTGCTTTTGATATAGAGATATAAATCGTTATTTTGTATTCTGTAAAAACTATACATTAATTGTTTTAAAATGATGTCTCGGTATTCGTTTCTGAAGGAAAAGATTAGGATTATTATTAGAGTAGGTACCTACTTTCATAACTTGTTATAAATTTTCATTTTTTTCCAATCAAAAACTTTCAAAATTACTCTTCAAGAACCGATGCGAAATTAATAAAGTGTATTTTTTTGTCTGCCGACATTTCAGAGTATAAACACTGAAACTTTATTCCAATTACAAAGTTCAGGCCGCTGTAATAAAAAGAAAATACCGATCTGAGTACTTTCGGAGCACTTTCGAAGTATCTGAAGAAACTCCGAAAGTTGAGAAGGATCTAAATAAATGAAGTAAAGCAGAAAGATTTTAGGGTAGTTTCGTTGCCTTTGCAATCAGATCCCTTTGTCGTAACATTTTATTTTCGTTGTTACGTAAGCGATAGTCGGTTTATTAAGTTTTTACATGCAATAAATCTTGTTTTTGCATAGCAGCGGTTTTCGCACCAAAGTACGAAAGTTACATTGTAGCATCTGGAAACATCTAAGAGCAATAGATTTTGTCTCTTAGAACATTTTTTTCTGTTTCTACAGCCCGGGTCCAAATCCCCCGTCTGAAATGGAACTTTGATAATCATTATTATGTAAAAGTTATCAGTTACGAGCTGTAGACTTCAAATATTTATCAAAAGCTTGGAAAACAAAGAAACATAAAAGTAGGTTGTTATTATTACTGCCCAAAGCTCGCGCCACAAAGATAAGTCCTCTCTAAACAATACCCTAAGGGCTGGGCTGGCTTTGACAAATGTTTATTTAGCACGCGGAAGAAACTTGAATATTTAAGAACGAAATCTAGAACAACCTTTGATTTAAACTAGAATTTCATGAAATACAGACCAACGAGTATCGACGCTGACAAATTGGGATAATACAGCAGCCTGCAATATTTATGCCTTAAAATGTTGCGCCAACCCGCCGTTCTGTGTCGGGGGGTCAGTGTGTATTTTTTATTGTTAAATTAAGAGACGCCGACGTATTTTTTTGGAATTAGTCATAAATCCAAAAAAATACATCGTGAAAATTTATCGCTACTCCGTTGTTCATATCTATGTAAAGTGATAGCGGTGTCATCGACATAATATCACGAACATAATAAGAATCAATAGAAAACAAAAAAAATCGAAACCGAGAATGATTTCTGACTTAAAAAACACTTTTTTCAATAAATTTTTTAATGTTCTATAATTTTAATCCGGTAATATTTTAATTAATAATATTATCGATAAGAGAACCAATTAATATTAAAATTACTGGAAAAATATTAATTATGTGTATATGTACATAAAGATATTGTTATGTGTATATAGGTATGGAAAACGTTTATAAAATCAAATTTTGTGCGTAATTATACTGTTTCACATAAAACGCTGAAACGGATTGACCTTCCCAAAATGATTTAAGGTACCAAAACGTCTAAGTTTTAGGTATATATATATTTTAGTGCTTTAAACGTGCTTTTAAATTGACAGCGTTCGATAACTAATAAAAGACTCAAGAAAAATATTTGTCGTTGACTGTACATTCAGATGTCCTGTAGTTGGCGGAGAAAATAGAATAAGTACTTTTATATTACTTCCTACTCCTATGACTATTACCTGTACTAAGTAATAAAACACCAGCGCCATACTTAATGTCAGTCATGATCATTTAAGTGAACTGCAGACTCTGTAGGCCCAGCCCGCCCCTCCGCATGGCGGAGTCTCCGCCCTATCCCGCCCTACCCCGCCGCCCCGCCCTCACCCCGCTACTCTCAGATTGATAGGAGCAAGTTGAGAGCAAGTGTTTCAGAGATTCAGGTTATTGCATGACAGTCGCGTCGGTTTTTATCTAGAACATTCTTAGCACATTTTTAGCAGTATAGCAGTGGTTCAGCAAGGAAGCAATTATAGATAATAACTATTGTGGATCAGTTGAGATATCAGTAGATTATTTGCAACAGTCTGTAGTTAACTCAACATTTAATAATTTTATATGATTGTTATTTTCTTATTTAATATAGATACAGAGTTGCAGTCAAATGTCGACTTTTAAAATTTTAAGTTAATTGATAGAATGATTTAAAATGTTTGTCTATTCTCTTGTTTAAAATAGAGGTTAATTGAGAACTCAAAATTATTCGGATATTAATATATTCCTCACCTCAAAACTACAGGAAATGACTTTTGAACCTTTCTTCCATTTGCGAAAGACAACTAACGATATGTGTAGTCATATGGAGTCATTCTGTAGCTAAATCATCAACAGTGACTGAACACCTACTGTATTTAAATAATTACTCAAACGCTGAAAATCCATTTCACTAATCGGGCACGAATTCCCACGAAATTAAAGCTTAATTTGCGATTCCATCTCCGCCATCTTGGATTCCGTGACCCGGTAAATACATTTAGATCTGGTACAATTAGGTGCGAATGTAGGCTAAATGGTACATGACAACGGTAAACGCTGGTAAATAGCACTTGTCTTTCGGTAAAGTGTTTGGTAAAGAGAAATTTGAATAATAGTAAGTCAAAGGGAGCTCTGATTTTCGTAATTGCTTTTAATTAACTAGATGGATCGTAGTTAATTTAGATGGAAATTTGTTTAATTGGGTGTTTAGTGAAATGAAATGAAATTCGTACTCATCCGAAAAGTTTTTGCAACTTCCGTGGCATTACGTGATAGTTATTAAGGTTTTTTTATATAATATGTTAGACTAATGTATATCTTTACTAATATTTTATGATCTATCCCTTTCTAATACCAAAAAGTAATTCCAAATAGTATTTGTTTATTGCTTCAAAAGAGGAAATAATTATTTGATTGATTGTTTGTTTGAATTGAATAGGCCCCAAAACTACTGGACCGATTTGAAAACTTCTTTCACCATTCGTATCCTTAATTTTCCCTCATGAAATTTTCCCTGGTGAATACTTTCAACTATAGAATATTTTGAAAAAAGCTCAAGATGAAACAATAAATTTCCTTTAATACGGAAAACCGACAGTATTTTATATAGGCCGTAGTTTTTAGCTATTACATCTTGTACTCGACTGATGTTGCCTGAAATCAATGATGTTGCCATTTCATCAACATCATCATCAACGGCCTATGATAGTCCACTGCTGGACGTAGGCCTCCCCTAATGAGCGAAGAGAAATGCATGAGAATGCATTACTCATCATTTGGGGGTTATTGCCCATAATCCCCACGCTGGGCATGCGGGTTGGGGATCGCAGTTCGGTGTAGTTGTTCTGCAGAAGGCGCTGCTGCCCGCCCCCCGGTGTGTTTCCCTTAGTCGCCTCTTACGACACCCACGGGAAGAGTTGGGGTGGTGAAATTCTATGCCGGCACCACACGGCTTCTATGCCGGCACCACACGGCTTGTTGCCATTTAAATAGTAATAATTATAATGACCTGCATGATCCAGGAGCCGTTCCCCGCGAAGGTGTACCCGGCGTGCACGAGGTGGCGGTGCCGCGTGAATGAGCTCAGGAGGTTGCGCATGCACTGCATCAGCGTGTTCATCTGCGGGTGGATGAGGATCTCCGTCACCAGGTTCTCTGACGCGAACTGGATCAGTCTCTCGCCTGGAACAAGAGTCGCTGGTTAGAGATGAGATTAGGTTATAAAAACAACGAAATTCAAACATTGCGTGTTTTGATATAAAACTTTTTGGTTAGAGTTGAGATTAGGTTATAAAAATACGAAATTCAAAAATTTCCTGTTGGAATACCAAACTTTTTATTATCCTACATAACTAAAATAAAATTGTTTTGTGTCAATGTATGAACACTTTGATATGAAACAATATAACGGACGGCTTTCGCATCACATCACCAGCCAATAAAAGTCCACTGCTGGACATAGGCCTTCCCTAATGAGCGCCATAGATGGCATTATTTATGATTTGAAGGTCATTAATATGGGTATTATTTATTACTGCTGGACATAGCCCATTATCCCTACGCTGGGCATGCGGGTTGGGGATCGCAGTTCAGTGGCGATGTTCTGCAGAGAGGTTATAAATATACGAAATTCAAACATTGCCTGTTTTAATGCAAAACTTTTTGTTGTCCTACGCCATAGCTAAAATAAAATGGTTTTGTATCAATGTATGTTGACTTTGTTGTAAAACATAAAAACATAATGGGCGGCATTATCGCCCATAAAATGATCTCTTCTTGGCAAGGCAGAAGCATTAAAACGGTCGACGAGAGATGTTATGAATGTGGTATTAAACAGTAGACCAAATTTCGTTGAATGCGCTCTGTTCTTAGCTAAGTTTTGTTAAAAGCCTTAAACAATTAGCTGCGAAAACCAGTACCATTTAATAAAAAAAAATATAGTTGAAAGAAAGAGGGCCGAGTCTGCCGATATATATTGAAAAAAATATTTGTGCGGGATCTTATCATAATGTAAATTTACTTGCTCATTTGTGCTAAAGTTAATTTAAACTTCCCCTCATAATTATAATACCGATCATGGTCATGATCATGATCATGATAAATAATCCTCAATCATTGAATTAGGAGGAAATTTCATTGTATTGTAATATTATATAATTATCTTGTATTTTGACTACACTACACCGAGTTCTAACAAAAGCTCAACACCCGTGCCAACA